>SSNS01000220.1:564578-576449 GCA_006937985.1 Aphyosemion australe
AATCACAAACTATGTTTTATGTAACCTGCTATTAGTGTAAAATAATCCAGCACAGGTTTGAAGAGAATAAGTGTTGTACTTTGGGAGCTACACCACTTCCAGTGTGGGCCAGATGTTTAAAAATGCATAAATCTGGCTTCTTTGAAGTTTCACAAATCAGACAAAGGTTTCACAAATCACAAACTATGTTTTATGTAATCTGCTATTAGTGTAGAATAATCCAGCACTGGTTTGAAGAGAATAAGTGTTGTACTTTGGGAGCTAGGCCACTTCCAGTGTGGGCCAGATGCTAAAAAAATGCATAAATCTGGCTTCTTTGAAGTTTCACAAATCAGAAAAAGGATTCACAAATCACAAACTATGTGTTATGTAACCTACTATTAGTGTAAAATAATCCAGCACAGGTTTGAAGAGAATAAGTGTTGTACTTTGGGAGCTACACCACTTCCAGTGTGGGCCAGATGCTAAAAAAATGCATAAATCTGGCTTCTTTGAAGTTTCACAAATCAGACAAAGGTTTCACAAATCACAAACTATGTTTTATGTAATCTGCTATTAGTGTAGAATAATCCAGCACAGGTTTGAAGAGAATAAGTGTTGTGCTTTGGGAGCTAGGCCACTTCCAGTGTGGGCCAGATGCTAAAAAATGCATAAATCTGACTTCTTTGAAGTTTCACAAATCAGAAAAAGGTTTCACAAATCACAAACTATGCTTTATGTAATCTGCAATTATTGTAAAATAATCCAGCACAGGTTTGAAGAGAATACGTGTTGTAGTTTTGGAGCTAGAGCTGATTAAAGATGGTCAGAGTAGAGAAAAATTGAGTGGAATTGCCCTTTAGCTATTTCCCGAATCGGAAGCTGGAATCGGAAGCCAACTTCAGCCTCGTCTTATGTCCTCCCTTATTTTTGCCTCCATCCTCCATCCATATGATATCTATGGGTGTGACGTCTACTCTTCTATGTCTATGCTGTGTGGAGGACGGACGTTATGGTGCGTTCCATTTACCTCGGAAAATATACAACCGCACATAACATCGATTTTAGATGCACCCTTACAAGTTTATCTTGTAAAATAAACACGTTTCCACCACAGCTACTATAGTTATTACAAAGAAATTTTATATTAAAGCTTGAAGTTGGATTAAAAAACATTCTCTGGCTGAGGCGGGGTGTTCCAGTTCATTATTTCTACTCGGAAGGTAGAATTTCCGAGTTTGGGATTAACTGGAACGAACCGTGCAAAGCATCAATCTGAAAACACTAGTCAGATTCGCAGCGGTAATATTTAACTATTCATTTATTTGCTTTGTTTTTACTTATTCGTTTGGGGCTGATTGTTGCACGTTATAAGTTCTATAATGTTTTCTTTATCTTTGGGCAATCAAGTCAAAAAATGTATTCACAACATTTGAGAAGTGACTTAATTTAAAGATAATTAAATGTTTTGTACATCCTTGTTTCCTACCTCAGCCTGGTTCTTCCCTCAGATTGATTAATAATTCATCTTTTAATGAAAGCCACTCAGTTTTTCCTCATGCTATTTAGAATATATATATATATATATATATATATATATATATATATATATATATATATATATATATATATATATATATATATATATAAATGAATATATATATATATAAATGAATATATATATATATATGTATATATATACACTGCTCACAAAAATTAAAGGAACACTTTTTTTATTGGGCCTGGCATGAAATCAACTAAACCTGTCTGATAATTTTCTGGTTGATTAAGCAGCTGAGGGCATTGTTCATCACTTTCAGCTGTATTGGTGTTCATGGACTTAACGACAGGTGCACTAAAGTGGCAACAATTACAAAACCCTCAAAACAGGACTGGTTTAACATGTGGAGGTCATTTCAAGTTTCTCCCTCTTGATCTTTTTTGGCTGGTTTTCCACTCGTGCTAGTTTTGGCTTGAGTAATTATCTCTACTGGCAGCATGAGGCGATTCCTTAACCCTACAGAAGTTGCACAGGTTGTCCAACTGCTCCAGGATGGCACATCCACACGTGCTGCAGCAAGAAGGTTTAATGTGTCTCCCAGCACAATCTCCAGAACATGGAGGAGATTTCAGGAGACTGGCGGTTATTCTCTGAGAGCTGGACAGGGCCGTAGAAGGTCCACAACCCATCAGCAGGACCCATACCTGCTCCTTTGTGCAAGGCGGAACAGGTAGTTTCAACCAAAGAAACAAGAAAAGAAAAAAATTTTTTACTGTTTATTTCTGATTCTAATGGGTCACTCTGAGTGTTTCATGCAGGCTGAACATGAAAATAGTCTCCTCAACGTTTGATTTTTTATGTTTTTTTCTGGTTGTATGTGGCAACTGCCGATTGTTGTGTGTGACACGTTTCCTGCATTCCCCCTCGAGGGACTTTAGGTGCAGAGAATACTTTATTAGTTCACAGAGCAACAACACACACAGCTTTACTGGCGGCGTCCATTTTTTTCTGAGTTGGAATCTGGAATGCAAAACAATCTCGTTACGTCATTTCCTGGTCGGAAATTCCGACCCCACCATTACAAGGCGTTCATTCCTACTAGATACCGCTGCAGATGTATTGATTAAACGAGTGAACCACATCTTTAAAAATGGAAAGATATAAAAACTACGTAAACCCAGATGTTTTAGTTAAAGAAGTGGTCTTTATTACAGCAAAGAAGCCAAACATTACAGACAAGAATAATTATGAACCATGAATATCAACGTCAAACTTAGACTGGCCTTTCATCCAGACGCCCGCTTCATTCTGCAGGATTTCTTACAGGAGTTCCCATGAGCTGCAAGTCCCTATCAGATCCCTTTGGAATTACGAAGGACATTAACATTTCCTCCTCCTCTATGTCAAATTAGAAAAACAGAAGCTAACAAAAGAAACCACTTCAATCAGTAAAAACTATAATAATATTTAAACATCATCTGTTAGGAGGCTGAATCTTCCAGGAGTAAAATCTGACTTTTTTAATCTACAAAAGAACAAAAGTTCTGACATTTCATGTCTACTGTTCATCCCACAGTACAGCCCTAACCATGGTCTTCTCACATCAACCTTTGAGCTGCTCCATCTGAGCCAAACAGCTGACTTCTTTTATTTATTTACAATAAAGATTTTTTTGAAATCACATACAGAAACATCTCGTCTTCTGTAAGCTTTAAAGCCTCACGAAGAAGCTAAATAAACACAATGAATGATGGGTCTTGAAACACTGAATGTCCTTGTTAAAACGCTCGATTTAGCGAGGAGAACTCAAACGATTAGGCACGATAAATGTGTTTGTATCACAGTTGGGTGTGGTTCGTTCACCAAGCCTGTTTGCATCACTCTGTGTATTCTGGGATACGTGTGACCAGGACAGACAGCTTGTCCCTGACTGAAGAGGGACAGAGCTGTGGGCTTTTACACAAAAATAAACCTAAAAACAGTAACGGTACAGAGTCAGTTAGTGAAAACAAAGACAATACTACTGGGCTCCGTCTAAATACTGAAAAACTACTCCTAAAGCTTTTATTATACAGCTTCGGTCAGGGCTTCTTAAACTCGTCTTGGTGGACCCGGGCCGTGGTTCTCCGTACATTAAACGCGTCCTCCAGACGAAACGGTCCGCTCTGCATCCCAGACGTGGTTTAAGAAACGCTGGTGGTCGAGTAAACGTGGAATGAAAAATGATTGTTCTTACAAGCAATGCAAGTAAACAAACAATAAATACAAACAATGTGCTTTATCCATATAAACATATTTACACAAAGTCTTTGGCTTTATGAATAAACATCAGCTACAAAATAATAATAATAACAATAATATAAAAACTAAACAAGTGTTGGCCGCCAGTGCACCGAACAAATGAAGCCCAGTTCTGTTCTAGCTCTAAAACCGCTTCTCTCGCTCTGACGTGGCTGATGGTTGACCTCTCGAGGGGTTAGGGTTTGGTCTAGCGTGGGTTAGGGTTAGGGTTCGGGAACTGGCTGAATTGAAAGTGCATTGGGCCCAGCCCTGAAACAAACATGATTACAATGTTCTTATGATCTATTTTACAATTTGTGATACAAAGAAGACTTCAAAACCACTAAATCAGCAACAAAAACAAACAAAACAACAAAAAAGGAAGCTTGTATTTACACGTATGTATATCTCTTCATCTGCATTCTGATTTTTTCCTGTGTGGAACCAATTAGAACAGCACATAAGGACTCGCACATAAGGACTCGGACCTCACTGAGGCGATCAGACGTCTAGCATGAAGCAGAAACAGTTTGGCTGGGCTGTGGATTCCTGGCTGCAAATACTCAAAAAAACGGGTAAAACAAGAAAAAATCACCATGATGGCGTGTTCAACGCTGCTCCAGTCTTTAAAATGATCAGAATGGTCGTGAGCTCACAGGAAACACTGACTTGCAGTTTATGAAAAGCTGTGAGGACAGCTTGCAAAGGGAGGGGAGACATCTACAGTGCACATCGAGAACTGCAGCCAGAAACGGCACAAAGTATCGAGTCCATAGAGGAGAGGTGAGAGGCGTGACATTTAAACCGGGGCCCAAAACATACACGGGGCCGCTGGCGCTCAAAAAGCTGTACAGTAAGCATGAAGGAACCGAGTCTCCTCCTCCTCCGCTGCAGTCCGGTAAAAAATCTAAACGTTTCCCTTTGCAGAACAACGCTGTTCAAGCAGCTTCACGTTGTTTGAGACGAAGAAAAGATGCTACAGGACGCCACGGAGGGGAGTCGGGACACACACAAAAGAAAAGGATCAAATCTCCAGCTGTTCTTCCCCCCCCCGTTCTCTCCACCCTTTGTTTAGGACGATTCAATGAAGTCCAGAGCCAGATCATAGCAGAACCGGTACTGCTCCTGGAGACAGACACACACACACGTGGTAAACTTATGTGCTTGGTCACCAAAACACAGATTGTTTTCTATGTTTTCATTTTGCTTCTGTGTTCAGAAATGAAGGTGAACTCACCGGAGTGTCCACCATGTTGGGCTTGCTGTTCCTCAGCGTCTTCACAGCGTGGAAGACGTCCACCACATTCTGTCTCTTCACCATTTCACACACGATGCTGCTGGCACAAAACACTCCACTTCTGCCGCCTCCGTTTCTACAAAAACACACAGAAATAAGATTTCCAGATGCTGCTTTGGTTCATTTTTTAGTGTTGATGGCACAAGCTACTGCCCTGCAACCTGACCCCGGAAAAATGGGAAAATGGATGACTGGATGAATGGATGGATGGATGGATGGGTGGATGGGTGGGTGGATGGATGGATGGATGGATGGATGGATGGATGGATGGATGGATGGATGGATGGATGGATGGATGGATGGATGGATGGATGGATGGATGGATGGATGGATGGATGGATGGATGGATGGATGGATGGATGGATGGGTGGGTGGATGGATGGATGGGTGGGTGGAAATCTCCTGTTTAAATAAAAACAACACACAGTGACAGTTTGACACTTACAGACAGTGCACGATTGTTCTTCCTTCTCCCTCCTCTCCTTCACGCTGCCACTGATCGACCTGAAGGATTAGTTTGAGGAAGGAGCGTTTGGAGGTGGGGACTTCTCTATGCCCCGCCCATCCCAGGTACTGGAACTGGCGGACCATCAGGTAGCCTTCCTGAGGCTGTTGAATCAAGAAACAGTTTCTGTAAGAGCAGGAAACTAAAAATGCTCCTACTTACTGGGTAAAAGCAGAAGAAAACTCACCCTGGTGAGGTTGCAGACCCTGAACAGCCTGCTGATGACATCACAGTCCATGGAGCAGGACATACATTCCACCTGGACCGGGCCGTAGCGCAGCATGCCCTCCTCCGGCCAGAACTGAGGACAACCCTGAGAAGGAAAACAAACGCAACTCATAAATGCACCAAACTTTATTTTTGTCATTGATTGTTTTATATCTTGTGTGTTTGTACGGAAGAGGATTAGGGCCACTGAAAAGGAAAAAAAGAAAAGAAAGAGAATTCTGACTTCAATCTCAGGATGAAAAAAGTCAGAATTCTCTTTCTTTTCTTTTTTTTCTTTTCAGTGGCCCTAATCCTCTTCCGTATGTTTGTGCCTTAAAGCAACACTAAAAGGTTTTTAAAACTTTAAGCTATTTTTTTCAAACTGGTTTCAGCGGTTCTTCAGCCATAACCTTGGGTAGCTTCACACTGGACAGCACTCTGCTGCCCTCTGCTGACCTGTGACTGTGGTTCGGGTAGGAACACTAGTGGTAGGTCGCTGCTACCTGCGTTACAGAAATAGCTGTTTACTGTGTTGTGGCTAATATTATTAGCAGTTAGCTTTTCAGTTCACTGACCGTCAATAAAAAGCACAAGAAAAAAAAAGAAGTTTGTTTTTCTGTTGGCATCATGGTGGAGCCTGGAAGTAAAAGTAACAGAGTAATGTCTTTGGAGGTGAAGCAAAGAGCTAACACCAGAGTGAACATCGGCGCGGCCTACGCTAGTTTGAGGAGCTAAAGGAGGCTACAAAATCACGGACTGATGGTGACCTGGCTTTGTTGCTACTGGACTTGTAAGTAATAACATTTTTTGTCCAACAGTGTGGGTCTTATTACTTTGTGGTTTATTTTAGTATTAGTTGGCTCATGTTAGCGTTAGCTACAACAAGCTACGGCAGGGCTGTTTACGACTGTTGTAATTCTATTTTCAACCAATGAAAATAGTCTCCTCCACCTATCTCCTGCATTAGCTTCAAATCCGGTCGTGTGAAGCTACTTTCTCCTCCAGCTGACTTCTACAACCTCAAACAGGTGCACCAGAGCTTGTTTTCCCCAGAGAACGACTTACAAGGAATTCATTCATTCATTCCTACTAGAGACCACTGCAAATGTAATAAATGTGAGTAGAGTTGACCTTTAAGTGTTGCTTTAATGCACCGTGTGGAGAATTTTCCATCTTTAGTACAACAATAGTTTCCCAAATGCCTAACTTGAGCTCGACAACAGAAATGAAGAAATTCATTTTCATTAAAAAACAGACAGAAACTAAAGCCATCACATAAACATTTCCAAAGTTGTTTACCTGAGCCAAGTCGATCTCATTCAGCATCACCAGGCTGGTACATCCATAGTCGTAAACGAGTCGCCAAAAGTCCTTGACGGTGTTGGGCAAAGGATGCTGGGTAACGATGAATGCAGCAGGCTGTCTGTAGCTCTGCAAGCCGAAACAACGTTAAAAAACCAACCATGAGGCGTTTGATTCACTCATCCTAACAGCCGTGGTGGGTGTCTGTCATCTCTTTATTACGGCGCATGTTTATTGTTCTCTCGCTCTTTCACACACAAACACACATTAAACAACAAACAGTCAAGTGGCACGAAAACGGGGATGCGATGAAGCCGACGTAGTAGGAATGGGATGTTCGGTTGGATGATCGTGCAGTGGAGGGGTGGGGGTGGGGGGGAGCATGCAAACACAGCTAGACTACAAATGGGATCAGTTAACATCGAGTTCAGGTAACTTTCTACACATGAATGTTTCCATTTAGGATCCTTGAACTGAAGGTGAACTGAGCCCAACCAGCTCAAGCGAGGGTGTGTGTGTGTGTGTGTGTGTGGAGGGGGGGTGGGTTATCATCGTGATGAGAATCTGGTGTTGCGGAGTAAAGATGGCTTTGGTGGACATGAGTCTGGAGGCTGAACAACACTGAAGCCATGAAACAAATCCAGTATTAGAGATTTGAAGTGAAACCTCGTTACCTGGAACTCTTCTGACAGCTTGGTTAGAGAGAGGCCAAAGGTGAGTGACTAAACGTCTAAAACAACCCACTCCCAGACCTACAGCCCACCCCACTCCCTGCCTCTCTGATGGGACGGACTCACAGATGTTCTTATCTGCCTTTACACGTCTAGCTCCTCCGTGTTTTTATTTACTTATTTACATGGGCGACTGGTTTAGCTAGTGTCGCTAACAGAAGCGATGTTTGGGTGTTGGCCAGAGAAGCTAGCGGTCTTTTCCAGAACCTGGATTTGTCTCTAGCCTTCTGCTAAAAACCACAAACACAGCATCACACAAACAGGGAGGGGAGTCTGTGTGTGTGTGTGTGTGTGTGTGTGTATTTTATACACATCTGCTGGATATTTCCGAGTGTACTCATTGATAACACACGCCGTGTCCCAAACTGCGCTGAAGATAACGTTTCTGTGACTTACGTCCATCAGAGCCGCGTTGATGTAGTTGCTGCTTTCTCCGTCTATGGTGATGAGGAAGGGCAGGCACCGATCAGGAGGAAGGCCATCCATGAAGCGGTTCTTATCTTGGTTTCTAGGCAACAGTGCGATGCTGCAGTCCTCTGGCTGCGGCTGTGGAGTCACCGAGTTTAATGTCTGAAAAAAGAGAAGAAACAGTACCATGTGAAGCTAATTCACATGTTTGAGCTGCTGTAAGAAGCTAAAGTTATAAAAATGATCAGAGTTTAGTTTTTGATTATTGGATGTGCTGAGGAGGAACTGAAAGCCTTAGTTTGAATGTTTGCTGTTAAAATAAACTGTGAGATACGCAACCCCAGATTTATAACGAATGCTAGAGACATTTTTATAATTCTTTGTGTGTTAGCAAATGCACTTGGTTCTTTGGAGGTCTTGTTTTGCTTTTTGGAGTTTTGTGTCCATCTTCCAAGCTTTTAAATGGATTCTATGCAGTTCTGGCTTGCTTTTAGCACCCCTAGTGTCCGTTAGTGAAAGCAAAACTGAAACTTCTCTCCTGGCTGTGCGTTGGTCTTTTTAACACCTTAATCTAACAGCTGAAATGTCTCCTCAGCCTTCATTAGTGTCTACAGGAGCGGTTCATCACTAAATCAAACACATCAGCTGTGTTCATGATCTAAAACATGCAGGAAACATGCTGGAAGCAGACTGCAGCACCAGGCATGTCAGCTCCACTTTACTAAGTCCAACAGGGACCGGACCGCCACTCTGAAGTTGCAAGTGTGGTATTCTGGCCACAGAGGGCGGTGGGGGTCTGAGTGACATCATTAACCCTGTAAAGGGTCATTTTAGCACAAACTGGCTCAAGAACATAGTTTAAATATGAAAAAGTTAGAGTATGGATTTAAATGTTTTTAGCAAGAGGAAAACGACAAAAAAGATGAAGAAAGTTTTTTGTGTAGCACTTTTTAGAATAAAATCTCAAGCATAATAAAAAATTAAAAAGATAGAATAAAAATTAAGATAAAAGAAAATGTCACATTTAAGCCAGTATCGAACCGAGCTTTGAACATTTATGACAAGAAAGAGAAGGTGTTCTCAAAGGAGTTTCCAAAGTGTCTCTAAACATTTGTGCATTTTCAGTATCTGCAACCACCTCAACTGCTTCTGCTGTAGTTCCCATGAGCCAGAAAGCACACGAAATGTGACATCACTTTGGGACGAGGTAATGAATTAATTTAGACACTTTGTCACTAAACTAAAACAAGAAAATCTGCACAACAGTCGTGTGAACGCTGGAATTTCTTTGTGCCTGGGGGGACTCACCATAAGGAAACATCTTCACAAACACGTCTAACGCTGACTGATTCAGCGGGATTAAAATAGGACATTTTCACATTTTCATGTCTCTACAGTTGCAGCCAAGCATGGTGTTAAATACGGCTTTGTGTTTTAAATAGAAAGGTGAAAGAAACAATCTTAAGACTGTGTGTATTTAGTAGGGATGTAAGAAAACATCAATATGGCAATATATCGTGATATTGTTTTCTATGATATTATATCGATATGCAAAAACGGTGTATCGAATTTTTGGAAGAATTTTCATTTGTGTATTTTCTTTTTCTTTTGGTGCAATTCAAACGCCGACCGCTGGGTTTTGTTTCCACCATTGAGATGTAAATCCCTCTGTTATGGTTCAGAGCCCTCAGAGTCCTCATGGACTGTTTGTTGAATTTTCCTACAATAAATTCAGTCTAAAAAAATCTCAAATATCGTCTTGCTGAATGTACCGTGATTTATCGTATCGTCTCCCGTGCATCATGATATGTATCGTATCGCCAGAATTTTACCGATACACATCCCTAGTGTTTAGTTTAGTTCCTGATTTGAATGCTAAAATGCTAATCTCTCATTTCTAAATTGTGTAAACCAACAAAGTGAATAAAAAGGGTACGTAGCAGCAAAGTTACCTGGAACTCATCCTTCAGGTGGGAGGAGTTGGTCTGGGAGTCGATGCGGATCAGCTCGTAAAAGGCTGCTTTGAACTCACAGACTGGTATGGCCGTTTCCCCGCACAGACACGCCTCCAGTATGGCGTCGTGGATGAATATGTACTGCTCCTGCACACCACGTAACCCACACACCACATGAGACAGGAGCACATCAACCCGGCAGAAGATAGTGCAAACACACACAAACACATGAACGGCTGAGATGAACGTGAGTGAGATGGCAGATGGCAGCGAGGATGAGATGGGATGAGATGATGACTTGGCTTACTTCACTTCTGAGTCAGTCTGAACAGGAAATTGTATTTTTGGACATTTCAAGCAAAAAGCATAAAGCTGGAGCTGTGTGTGGAGGCAGACAGCAGATGGCAGTGAGCAACAGAAACGCTGCCACAGACTGAAAATGAAGAAGTGAGTCTCAAACATGAATGTCCAATGTCATTCCTTGTTTATGGATAGGTAGGTAACTAAAAAGACTCCGGTCATCCGTACCACACTGATGACTGGATCTTACTGGGATGTTGGCTCTGCTCTAAAGAGAGGATGCGGATGGAGGATGGGTAATGCAGTCACCTCAGTCTGTACCATGTTGATCCTCCTGGAGCGAAGAGCTTTCACACAGTTGTAGATGTCGACCACGCCCTCTCTCTCCGCCATATCCAGCATGATGTCGATGACGATGAAACAGCCCGTGCGTCCCGCTCCAGCGCTGCGGAGAAGAAAAAGGACATTTAGGTTTTCTGTTTGTCTGAACTCAAGTAAAAAAGGTGTTAAAACGTGTTTTTACCTGCAGTGGACGACTATCGGTCCAGCTGATGGAGGATTGGACATTTTAACTCTTCGAATGAAGGAAAGTAGTCCGGTGGCGTGATACGGAACTCCGTGATCAGGCCAGCCTGTGAAGTGGAACTGCTTGACCTCACGCACCTCGTTGAAACCGCGCTAGATGAAGAGAAACGGTTTAAATAAAACACAAAATTCATATTTAATTCCATTTGCTTTCACCTTTCTGGTTATTTATTTTTATACATTTACACGACCAGCTGTGTTCCAGCTAAGATTAGGATAAAATACACTGTGAACATCTTTCAGACTCGGTCTGAAAATGTAAGGATTCTCAGTTTCAAATGATTTCAAACATCAGGAGCATGTTCTAGAGGATCTAATTTAGATTAAAAATGTAAAATCTGTGATTTTTTACGTCAAAACATTTCAGAAAACAATAAATATCTAAATTTTAGGTTTTATTTAAAGCTTCTTTCTACACTACGAATATAAAAAAAGTCAAAACAACACATAAAGTTAACACAACTTACCCTCTCCAGTGTGAATGTACGGACCACATATTCAGCAAGAGGCTCCACCTCCACAAACGTCACCTTGAAGTCTCCGTACAGCTCAGCATCATCGGGCCAGTACTTATAGCACTTCACCTGGTTGGTTAGAAACAATAAAACATTGTCATGATGATGTCACAGATGATGTCACAGATGCATTTTGCTTTAAAAAACTGCAAATGTTGTTTTAAACAGAGGAAAAAAATGTACCTTTAAAAATATTTTGCTAGTCTCACCCAGTGCCACTAACACACACATGCCCACACACACACGCATGCACACACACACACATGCACACACGCACACACACACACGCCCCCACACACACACATG
>SSNS01000220.1:576482-607563 GCA_006937985.1 Aphyosemion australe
CACTCCTCATCTAAATCTTCTGCTATTGAAAGTATTTTGGGGCATTTTAGATTTAAAAGCATCAACCTGGTGAACTTTATGGAATAAAATTATCTACCAGAGTTACATGCTACACATTGAGCATTAGAAGAAATCAGACCGACCTCCATACATTAACAGGGGGTCAGACCTGGTGCTTGAAGGCCACAGTGGCTGCATGTTTTCTACGTGTCCCTGCTCAGACACACCTGACTCTATATCAAGTTGGGATTCTTATTTTAACACAGAGTAGCAGAGCCTTTGTTTACCTTCTGCTAACAAGTTGCTGCTCCTCCTGAGACGAGGACAAGGCTGAGACGTGTTTAACCACATGTCCCAGCTTTGTCCTCAGCTCTGAGGAAGGAGACAGACAGAGAGGATCTGGGGTGATGGGGGGGTTGGTCTGGAGGCCCCACAGAAACATTTTAGTGAAGTAGATGTCATTTCCTGCATTCTAGTGATTTTAAACAGGTTGTTTTATTATATCTAAATGATTGTTTTTAAATCAACAACTTAAACAAGTGAAGCTTTAAAAACTAAACCAGTTATCAATGAAATCAGATCAACATCAACATGAAATGACAGGTTTGGTCTGGTTTATTGTTTTGTTAGAACCCAGTGGTCTCATTCAGAAACGTGATGGAGAATGAACCCAGCTCTGCTGCTGCTGAAGATACTAAAACTAGAAAGAATCCTAAACTTCCAATAAAATGTTTGTTTTGTATTTGCTGATAATAATAACAACAACAACACCAGCAGGAGGCTGTGGGCTGAATAAGGGTTTAATGATACCTGGCTGATGGATCTCCTTGACTAACCAGCTAACTAACCCTCCCACCACCTGTCCTTTGGGGACATTTTGACTTTTATTCTCTCCTCATGTCCATGGTGTCTCTGAGGAGCAGATAAAACAAACATCTAACTCAAAAGTAAACTAAAGCTTTCTCCCAGTTTTCTTTCAGTTGAATTTAACATCATTTGAAGTCATCCTGGTTCATGAAACAATAAAGTTTAGTAAGAACATCTACAGGCGGACACATCAGAACAATATTATTTCACTTTGACCGTTCTCTTGTTGAGCGCTCCTCTCCTCTCCTCCGCGCCGTCACCCACCCCACCCCCTCCGCGCGCACCACGGAGCAGCGCAGTAGAGTCTCCAAAAGCCCCAGACTGAAACCCAAATGACCCGACGGGAGTTTAAGTTCGGCCGACATCATTACAGAGACATTTTAGCGCTTCTTTACCACCATGGCGGAATAACAATGAGCACTGTTTGGTTTGAGGCGCGTCCTCATCTCCTCATATTGTGCTGCCGCCAGTCTCTCTCGCGCGCGCGCGCGTGCGACTCCACACGCTCAAATATTAATCGACCCAAATCCGACCCGAGCAGTCGGGCTCACTTGGTTCGGGCTCGGATCGTAAGAGTGGGGAAGAGCCCTTCACCTGAGGTCTGCACAGGTGACCTCCAGACGAGATGCGCTCGTGCGGGTCGCGCGTCACCGGTTCTGACGGACTTATTTATTCTACAGTTTGTGGTGTTTGGTGCATGTTAAAGTCCTCTGGTATATTCCGTGGTTAATAGTGAAACTTGTCAAACCGCAAAAACCCGCCTTGCTGAATAAGCGCATCATCATCATCCCCCCCCAAAAAAAATATTTTCTCATCGGATCTGCACGAATCACGTAGGTCACCCATTTTGGATTCAAAACGGCGAATTTCGCCGAAAGGTGAGGGATTTTCATGTCTGTATAACATGTGATATGAAATCTTTGTACAAAAACAAAGAGTAGGAATTGCTAAAGCTTTTGAAAAGAGGATATAAAATAATAAGACCATTTCCCTTTTGTGGGTCAGAATATTAGGAACCACTTATTTGTTTTATTTATATTATTTTCTTATCACACAGCCCAGGAGTTTGCTACAGTTAACAAGTGAGTAGCAAACTTGTCAACTGAAAATTTTATTTTTCCATGTGAGTTTAATGAACCTAGGGCACTTTTTAGGGGTGATACTATTAAAGCGCTACACTAACAGAGGCTGGTGAAAATGAAACTGGAAAAAAAGAAAGGAAAATTAAATATATGGAAACCACAAAAGGCGTGTCATGGTCAGTCAGTTCTAAACCTGAACCTGAAAATCTCGACCACACGTGCCAGATTGGATCTGCCTATATTCCGGTGCTAGCATGTCAGCTAGCCCATAGACATGTAAACGTNCATGCACGCACACACACGCCCACACACATATGCACGCCCACACACACACACACTCACACACACACATGCATGTACGCCCACACATGCACACACACACACACATGCATGCACGCAGACACACGCGCGCACACACACACGCGCGCGCACACACACATGCATGCACGCAGACACACCCACGCACACACACATGCATGCACGCAGACACACCCACGCACACACACATGCATGCACGCAGACACACGCGCGCGCACACACACACACACGCGCGCACACACACACGCGTGCACACACATACAGAAATAGCTGAAAGGCACCACAGAGGAAAAATGGAGAAAAAAAGAACAACTCACCCTTCCGACCTCTACCAGATTGGTTACCATGACGATGCAGGCCGACTGTTCCTGCCACACCATCCTCCAGAAATCGTACACCGTCTCATGAACAGGACCTGAACAGGAAAACAGAGATTCCTTATCATTATGACCACGATGAAAAGCTGCAGCCTGTCTGTAATTCCCTGATAAACGACAGGATCACGTGATTTTCGTGCCGTCTCGTTATCTCACCTTGGGTGGCGATGTAGTGACTTGGTCTCTGGTAGCCCTGAAAACACAACGCCACTGTGAGTGTGCTGGGAAAGTCATCTCCACACGCGTGATCATGATTAGAAATGTCAAAATAAGGCATTATTTAACCTTATCTAACCTTTACACCTAATGCTGCGACCACATAGTTTCATATGATCGTAGTACTACACACACCTGACGCTGCTATATTAGCGACTGATAAGGCATCAGAGACAGAAGAAAAGAGCTATGCACAGGTATTTTTATAGCGTACAACAAGGTTTGAGCAGGAATGGCAGGTGAGTAAGATGAAGTGAAATCTTTCATGCAGCAGAGGCCCCATCAACTAAAGGACGTGCATCGTTACTTGATGCACATGAACGTGAGGCTGGTGTAAAGGTGGAGGGGCGTGAATGAAAGAATCCACAGTGATACTTACATCCCTGTACAGCCAAATCTACAGCCCAAGCCACAGGCAGAAAGAACAAGTGGAAGAAGGAAAGAAAGAAAGCACAACAATGTCAGTGAGTGTCAATCAGAGAAAAGAAAAGCTGATAAAATGAGAAATGAACCGAAAACATGCAGAAATAAAAGTGATAAAAGTCCAAATTAGGCTGGAGAGAAAGGACACTGCTCTGCAGACCTGAGCTGGATTTTTAAATTGGTGCAGCCTTTTTTAAAGCGATTTAATGCACGGTGATAAAAAATCACAGATTTAACATGACTGGTCCAACGGTGTGGTGTGCAGCAACACCTACACACAAACCCAGTTCAAACCAGCCCCGGGTCAGACGGAAACCTCAAGAGCTCAAACGTGGCTTCAGAGTAAACAAACATGGTGGAGGAGGAGGGACTAGTGCCCTTCTGTCACCTCCCTTTCTGATTAGCAACACGTCATACGAGGCAGCACGCTCGTTTTACCTCAAAAATTGTAAGAAGACAATCCGATACATTTGATCTCTTATGATCAGAGCGTTCCCGACGTACTTCCAAGCAGACCAGAGCGCTCTTAACAGAGCTATCACAGTAACTGGGTGCATCCTTAAAGGTGTGGAAAATCAGAGTGTTTCCTGCAGGCTGAACATGAAAATCGTCTCCTCCACCTATCTCCTGCATTAGCTTCTGATAGAAAATAGACTCTAGGTGAAACTCTAGGATTAGAAAATCCTGACAGATCTACGTCACACTGTCACTGAACATTCATGGACTCACCCATCTTGACTCACGACAGGGAAGGCTGTTGTTGGTTTAGCGTCCAGGAAACAGCAGAGAACATCTGGGCTAGTAGAAGCTAACCGTTAGCATTAGCAACTCCACCACACAGCAGAACTCCTCCAGGCTTGTGTTATTGGTGGAGATAAAACATCAACGTTGCAGAGCAAACAGAGTCAGTGGTAGAGTCGTGTTGCTGTTAGCCAATCAGAGGAGAGATGTCCACATGTCAGGAAGTAAGACTCCAGATCCTGTCATCTGAAGCTCACCTCTGATCTGGCTCACTTCTATTTCCTGAAACAGGTGCACCGGAGCTTTTTTTCCCCTTCGAGTACGACTTACAAGGCATTCATTCCTACTAGAGACCAGTGCTAATGTATTAAAAATATGAGCAATGTTCCACGTTGTCGAAAGGAAAGAATCAGACCAGTTATATTGCCATGTGAACCGGGCCTAAGCCCAAAGATAAGTCCTCTAACAGCTGATATATCAGCAAACATAAAGAAGTGTCCACTCTATCCATTCTAATTGTAGCTTATTGTAAATGCACGTAAAAGTTTAAATAATACAGAAAAGCATGCTTCAAGCAGATTAGCATCACAAGATGAGCGTGACCAACGTGCAGATGTTCAGAGGCGAGAAGACGATGATGATGGGTGGAAACACGTAAACATGCTAGAAAGCAACAAGAGAATGGACAGAGAGATGAAGGAATAGTAACTAGTGTAGTAACCGTTTATGAACTGTGACCACATGTGAGACATTTTCAAATATATATCTACGTGTACAGAGGAGTGCATGAGGCTAGCTTGGCTGAAGGAAGTTAGGCCTTCACTATTCTTCACTATTCAGGAAAACGTGCAAAAACAAGTTTTACCAGATTTCTGACGCTTTATTTGCAGCAGTAAAATCCTAAACTAACTCCTTCATGTCTGTTGCATTTATGACCAATCAGAGTTTCAACTAAATCCAAACAAAAACAAAACATGTAGCATCGGTTTTACTTTGATGTTACTCATCAAAGTAAAACTGACGGGCGAAGCAGCAGAACTGACACCAGTGAGCGACACACGGACAGCATGGCTTATGTTCTGGACGAGGCATGAGTCACAGAATGGGTTGATGGGTGATTGTAGACGCAATAAAGGTATATAGGCCTGACATACGAGCGAGGGAGTGTGGTTTCGTTGGTTTCGTTGGGAGCCAATAGTAGCATTCGATGTGTTTCCACTTACATCGATGTAGTTGGCGTTGATGTAGTCGGAGGAGGGGTCGTCTTCGATGGGCTGCAGAATAACTCGTGAATGATCATCTAGAGAGAGAGATACATCAGAACAATGGAAGGAGACGCGAGACGAACAGCATTACAACAAACCAAAAACATATTCTTGAGTTCCTGTTTCCTTTTCCTAATAAGTCCCTTTTATAGAAACAGCTCTCTATTTAGTCTCCATTCCCAGAAAACCTTGCATGCTTACATGCTATGATGTTGCCGTAGCGGTTCTTTGCACGATTCTGATCTTTCTTCGCCACATCCCAGGATGCCGACTGGCCCTCGAAGAAGCTCTGAAACGACGACGACAGAAAAGATCAAAGGAAAGATTATTAAACATCACCATAGGGCTCGTCACATCGTTTCAGAATTGCATGTTAGTACTGCTCTTCTTCTGCTACGTTTAGTCAACGTCCACCCATCAAGGCTTTAATTACGCCATAACCAGACATGAAAACGGGTCAAGGGTGAAAAAGGTGAGCCCCCCCCCCCCCCCCCCCCCCCCCCCCCCCCAAATATTTTCTCATCGGATCTGCACGAATCACGTAGGTCACCCATTTTGGATTCAAAACGGCGAATTTCGCCGAAAGGTGAGAGATTTTCATGTCTGCATAACAGATGCAATGCTACCAATATTACTTCGTATTCCTCCTTGAAGCCGTAGCTGTCCGATGTTTTCATGAGGTTGATGTGCTGCAGAAGGTCGGCCACTCTGATGGCAGGATGCAGCTGGCCGGTCTGATACGGAGACTCGGTTCCTTCGCAGTGATAGCGAGGAACGTCCAACAGCCGGCTGTTCTCTGCTGCAGAGCCGCTGTGGTTCTCATCTATAAGAAGGAATAAAAGGAACCATTTACTGAAGTTAGAGGCTGATTTATCAAGTTTTACTGCCTTTTGTTCAATTTTTAATCCTTAACAAGTGTAGAAACAAAGTGTCCAGGTTGTAAAATGTTTTTAGTCTAAGGAGTTAAGATAGAATATTTAAGAATATCCTGTAAAAATAAAAGCCTGGACTCGTCTCGGTTCACTCACCTGTGATGGGAACTACGTGTTAACGCAGCAAAAAAGATGAAAAAGATTTAGTCAGACTTCAGGATTTAATGACCTGAATTTAAATCCATGTGAAAAACGTTAAAATGTTGAAACACAACGGATGAGAAACGATGCATGAGCGGTGAAATGATGCAGTAGTGATAAACAGAACTAGTCAGGGTCAAACTGAGAACATGACTGTTCTGAAGCTCCACCACGGTGCCATCTAGTGGAGATGTGAAGCAACAGCACTGAAGTCACCTATTCTAACATTTAAAACCACATAAAACCAAAGATAAAAATAAGAAATCCTGAAGACAAATTAGCATTAATTCTATTTATATACATAGTTATTGAGCTTCTGTATTTGACTGAAGCAGAATTTCTCACTGAGACAGAACGATGGTGAAAAGCTTCAAACGCTGCATCACAGCAGACTTCCTCCTCGCTCCTGTTTATTAACTGACTGTTTATTTCATCCGGCTGACGCTCCTCTCTGCTCCGAGGACATGTTAGCTCATTACTGA
The DNA here is from genome assembly GCA_006937985.1 of Aphyosemion australe. Taxonomy (NCBI): domain Eukaryota; kingdom Metazoa; phylum Chordata; class Actinopteri; order Cyprinodontiformes; family Nothobranchiidae; genus Aphyosemion; species Aphyosemion australe. The sequence goes on from SSNS01000220.1 coordinate 583,327, forward strand.
TCGTTAAAGGTTTGTTAGGCCCTCGTCGGGCCAATTAACAGCAAACTTGGCCTGACAGCGCGTCTTCATTTACAACTTCCCGCGACTTCCTGGTCGCGTGTGAAGTGATTGGTGGAGACAGGTCGTAACTGCAGCCTTCGCTCCACATTAGAGGCGCTGCAACGGTTAATTAACACAGCGGGGTGGTGGTGGTGGTGTGGAGGCCCTGAGGTTATGTTAAAACTCCACATCAGGCTGCAGTTGGAGGAGTGTTCACCAATTTCATCTGCTGTCATTTACTTATGGCAGTTGGACCCCCCCAAAGCCTTAATTTGGGTCATTTTTTGGACACAAAATAGTCCAAACTGTAGAAGTAATGAGATCTCCCAGGGAGATGGCTGGTAATTACCATGTCTAGCAATAACTCTCAGCAGGAAACGGACACCGACGGCTGCAACTAGAACAAGAACACGGGATGATAATCAAGTGCTTGGCGTCTGGAGTTATTAACAGACACGAGTTGGTGACTGGCGTCAAGACAGATCAAAAATATTTTTACTGCTGGAACAAAAGTTCTCAGTCATGAATGACAGACATTAACGAATAAAGGACATTACAAACATTACAGGATAAAGAGAACATCTCCAAACAGGATTTTTTGGGGGGGAAACTGGGATTTACTTGATACATGGGAGCACAGAGCATTATCAAACTAATTAAAGACCAAGTTCACTTGTTTTTCAACACATCTGCAGTGGTCTATAGACTATTTGTTTGTAAACAAAGTCAGCATGCAGAAACAAGATCCAGCCTCCTCTGGTGTCCACTGTTTTATTGCAGTTATCTTGTGCATCGGGAAGAAGAAGTTAGGGAAGAAGGCCGAGATGTACAAAGTCTGGATCTTTGTAAACGAGAAAACAACTGCATTCTGACTGCGAATTGCACCTGCATGGCTGGGTGTGTCATTTCTAATAATGTAATGTTATAAATTAGCATTAGCATGATTTCTATAGCTATATAATGTCGTTTTTAGTCACTGTTGTAGTTGTAAAGATTAGCCACCGGTCGGCTAGTAGGCCTAGCTTGTAGCATTTGTTTCTACAGGTTTAGCAAAAGTGAAGCAAGACACATTAACTGATAAGCTTGAGCGTTTAATTATTCATATTATATATATATATATATATATATATATATATAGGGTTCAATATATATAAATCCTGCGGTGCTGATTAGCTTGTTGTTAGCCGAGGCTTAACTGATATGAAGTGATCGCTGCAGATTTGAGCATTTTTAATGATCTACTTGTTCCAATCACTTCTTCTGATAACTTGCAACTTAACATGTCTTTTATTTGACTTGAAAGGTGTGCAAGTCAATGGAATTCTGTAGAATGTGTGTGTTTTGTTGTTTTTATCAAAGCGATTTGTACAACCAACAGCACAAGACATGATTGTTGATCTCTTTCTGAAACGCACATGCGCATTAGGAGGATGTGGGCCGATAAGGGGTCAAACGAACGCCTTGTGAGTCGATCTCTGTGGGAATAAAAGCTCTGGCGCTCCTGTTTCAGGAAGTAGAAGTGAGCCGGAGGAGAGGTGAGCTGAACACGACAGGATGTCGAGTCTCATTTCCTGATATGTGGACATCTCTCCTCTGATTGGCTAACAGCAACACGACTCTACCACTGACTCTGTTTGCTCTGCAACGTTGATGTTTTATCTCCACAAATAACACAAGCCTGGAGGAGTTCTGCTGTGTGGTGGAGTTGCTAATGCTAACGGTGCATGCTAATTTTCAGCGTGACGCAGATCTGTCAGGCTTTTCTAATCTGAGTGTTTCCCTGTCTATTTTCCATCAACGGCTAATACAAGAAATGGGGGAAGACTATTTTCACGTTCAGTTTGCATGTGAAACTCAGGAGTGCCCGATCATATTTAAAAACCGGTTTCGTAGTGAACTTGGCCTTTAAAATAGTTTAGGGACTAAAAACGGCCACAGCAGTGCCGATCTGAAAACATAAAGGGGTTTCAAGGACTATGGATGATCTGAAGACACCTAAAGAGGTCAGGGCAACAAGCACAAGGACCTGACGATGACAACTGAAGGGTGAGGATGTGACGTAACCAATAAAGCCAGGAATAACACCAGAAATCTCACCTAACACAGCAGTAGGAACCAGAGGATCGTTGGGCACTGGAGAAGGAAACAAGCAGCAGAAATATTTCTAAACATTCAGGAGGACAAAATGATACCCTTGATCTCCTTTTGAAATCATCACGTATCCATTCAGTTACTGTTGGGATGGAGCTCAAAAGTTCTCTTTTGGGTTATTTCCTGATCCTGAAATAAGGGAAAAGATCAAATTTGAGTTGCTGAACCTACATCTGTTGTTGTAGTTGTGAGAGTCCATGAATGTGACAGCCATGGGGTCTTCTCCATGCAGAGTGCTCTGGTCGGCGTAGCTGCGGTCCATCGCGTTCACCATGTGCGTCATTTCCTGCCTCGTCGTCCCAATGACGTCTTTTCGTTTTTTCGCCAGTTTCCTGTTAAGAGCACATAAAGACACATTCAGGCAACTTACACACAAACACACACACAAAACTCCCAACAAGCCTGCAGACCACAGCCTAGAGAGGAATCGTCTTTATTTTAGTATTTTTACACATTTGTTCATGTTAGGCTGGGGTCTGCTGGCTGCTGAACAAAAATGAAGAGCTTAGAAGAAAGGTAGGAAGCAGAGAGATGCTAGGAAGGAAAGAGGACAGAACGAGCAAGGACAGCAGGAGGCGTAGCAAGGAGGACCATAAAGGAAAGAGCAAACCGAGGAAAAGTTCCGTTCACCAACTGTCAAATGAACATTTAGAGTGCTATCTCCAATTCACTTTTATTTTTTTCTAACATAGTTTTTTGGAAATTTGAACGCATCGTACATCATCGAAACTACCGTTAAAGGTGCAGTATGTAAGAAGGAAGTAAGAATGACATCTTGTGGTCAAATGTGGGTACTGCAGCCCATATTTCTACAGATCAGCACCAGAAGATTCTGGATGACAAGCAAAGACGAGTCATACACAGTAAGGAAATGCGTTGTCATATCTGGTGTTAGCACTCTTGGGTGTTTTGCGGTAGGGAGCACTTACTACAATTATTACGGTAATATCTATCAGGCATTAGCTTGCTGTTATAGTTCTGAACGACTCATTAAAGGAAGTAAAACACCACGATTGACTCATTACTCACTTCACACACATTTCACTGTAATATCCAGTTGTTGCTAATTTAAAAAGTACCTTGAGATAATTGTAGATCCGACTATTTGTTTCTAATTTGCCGTTAGCATTGTTAGCTCAACGTTAGCTTCTAGCCTGCTTCACCAGATATTAGAGTAAAACAAAAAGATGCCGTGGCTTCTTAGGGGTACAAGAAATAACTTCTGGGTCGCTCCTGTTTACTGGCTTTGGTTCTTTAAACAACTCTAGAACTTTTTGCCTGCTGGTGTCGAATTACAAATGCAGACGCTGCAGCGTTAGCTCAGCGCAGACTCAGCAACCTCACGGATTGTAAACAGTAACTACGTCCCTCTTTAGTTTTTTGAAAGGAGAAAAACTGACAACCCCCCAGCTGGCTGAGAAGGAGACATTAGACTGTTGGGTGATTATTTCACTGCAGAATTCTTACATATTGCACCTTTAAAAAAGCAGGAACCAATAAAGTCTTTTGTCTTCATCTGACAGCAAAAACAGTTAAACCCCCAAAGACAAAACCACAAAGCAGACTAAAGAAATCATTTAACCAACCAGAAGCCTTGCTGTTGTGAGTAACAGAGTATTGAGAGAAACTAAGATCCAGATTTGTTTATCTTTTCATTTTTTCACACATCGTAAAGTGTGGAATTCATTTGTCGCTGCTTTTCAGGAGAGTAACAGTCAGAGCAAACAAAAATAATGATCTTCCAGGAGATAGCATCTTGAAATTAAAGCATCACAGGATTTTTCTAGGAGTGTTTAATCATCGATAATCCAGAGGGAATCATTTTGCAGGACTGAGCATGACAGAGCATGCAGGAACGCCGTTTACCCAGAGCCGTACGTGCATCAGATGAAACATCAACTCCGTCAATTACCAAGCTACTCCGCTTAAATTTGAGCTCGTATCTTTTGCATTTGACGTATTAAAAACATGATGTGTTGACTTTAAAAAATGCAAACAATAATTTGTGTCAGTCCGGTGTATTTGCTGCCACTAAAAGTGTCCCACGTAAGAGGAGCAGAAGCCATTGAACTTTCAGAAATAAGGTTGTTTTGAATTAAACTGATTTATTTGAGATGGTTTTGAAACTGATGCAAAGCACAGCTCTGATTTCTGCCTAGGAACCAACCAGAAAGCATGCTGTTTGTTCGTTTTACCTCTTGACCTCAGTGATCGCACACAAAACACGTCTGGTTTGTGTTTGATCATGAAAATGAAAAATACAAGAGAGAAGAACCTTGTACAGCCTGCTAGATGACTCTCTTTAGTTTATACTACAATATATTATATATTTTTAAAAGTTGTTTTGACCTGAACATAAAAACCAAGCTGTTAATTAATTTATGTGATAAACGTTCAAGACATATGTATAAAAAACAGTTTTTCTATGTAAAAAATCCAAAAGAAACTGTTGAACATTTACAGGTTAAGATATTTAACCCTGTATATAGTGATATAATATATTAGAGAATAGTCTGTTTTGCTCTTGTAGCTCTTAACCCCTTGGGCCCTAGGCCTATTTTTGAGAAAGCTTCTTGAAAATGACATGCCCACACTTTAATGAGTATATTTCTGTAACCACAAGGTCTATGTGATTACTTTTGGTCTCATTTTAAAGGGAATTCTTGTGTTGAGATGTGTAAATATTAGAATACGTGTCACTGATAAAGTCTAAATGAACATGGAACATTGTAAAAAAAAAGTTTTTCTTTCCGCCTGAAAAAAACCATAAACCGGAAAATCAGAGAATTCGGCGTGGGATATTAGCAAACACTTTCCAGGAGACAACAGATCCAAAAACATTCAGGAATCATGTTGGGACATAGGATTTCCTGAACCGTTTCTTGCCGTAGAGGTTAAATCCTCCACCACTGCTAAAATGGGTTTTGGAGGAATGAACTAATCCTGTTAAAGAAGTAGAGGTTGTTTTTACTAAGTTTAGAGCATGTTTGAATATGACTGCCAGTTTCAGTGTTTAGTGTAAAATGTACAAATAAATCCATCTTGGTCTCAGACAATAAAGAGCAGAAAGCAAAGAGCCCACAACCGAAGAAGAAAAGCCGCCAACACAAAATCCCAAAGACCCCAAAAAGGAAACCAAACTGCTCCGATCTAGTGCTGGGTTGAAAAAAAATCGATTCTTATAAAAATTCCAAAAATTTAATTGGCTTGATTTGTAAGTCCAAAAATGATTTAATCGTTTAACATAGCTTACAGCTAAAATAGGAAGGAAAAGTCCAGTCATTAAACTAAACAAATATAATTAAGGTAAAAACGTTTTTAATAGCACTGACCCATATCAAAACCCAATTGGAACAGATTGAATCGATTCTAACTCTTGAGAGTCTGAATTGAATGAATACCCAGCTCTACTCAGATCCACCTGGACAAGAGTTTCACCGTGATACCTGTGACTTGATGGGCAGATGGATGACCACATGACTACATGCACACAAAGAGCTACAAGTCACAAGTGCAGCATTCTTTTTTCAAATAACACGCTCAGGCCAGTGCTGTCCCACTTTTGACCTGCGGCCGACTCGGGCCTTTGGGAGCCTGCTTCAGAGCAACTTTGGAGCATGTAGAGGACGTCAGGGCCGGGGTCAATTCCCAATCAGTTCTTTACGTCTGATTACTTTCTGTCAGAAGCTGTTTGAGGGAGCTGAAAGTTTTACTAAAATATAAAACAAACAGAAACAAAACGGCTGAAATCCTGAATGACTGGTATGAAAGCGAACTGACCCCCACCCTGGCGAGGCGTCAATGAGGATGGCTTTGGCTGGTTAGTCAGAGCTGACGATGTGTCTTAGCTTGAAAAAAGTATACTGCATCTTTAAAAATAACAACAGCTAGCCACTAAGAATTTGCCCAATAAGGTAACAGCAGCTGGGTGAGCTGGTTGTTGATTGGTCGTTTACTTACAGGTAATAAGAGTATGAATAGTAGGTCCTCCTGGGGTTGTGAGCCAATCAGAGAGCAAAGAATGAGACACAAGGGAATATGCAAATTAGGACAATTCTGTCCTGCCTCAGCCAGTGACAACAAAAACAGAAGAAAACACCCGTCGACCGCTAAACTGGAGTTCATGCAAGGGTAAGAGCTACGGACCGTACTCAACACAAACGAAAAAGTCTAAACCAAACCTAGCGCTACAACGTAAACGATAAAAACGAAGCCTATCAGCATGCAGCCTTTCTCTTGTTTACTTTTAAAGTGTAAATAAAAACATTCATGCAATATTTTAAAGCTGTAGCCCTGACTTTATTCTCAGTCAGCCAACGATCTTTATTCCTCTCTCCTATAAATGTTGGGTCAGGACGGCTGCAGAGCTATCCAATCAATAACCCGAGGCAGCTCATTTCCTGAAAAGCAAGCATGATGTCACTGCAATGTCATCATGTCCCACCATTTTAAAGATGCAGTATTGTTCCTTCCGTGTGCTAAAAAGTTTAATGGAAATGAAAATTGATCTCCCCAGAAACTTTTATGGAGCAAAACAACAACAACAACACATCAAATCTGTGATTCCCAAAGCTACGTCAGCCGTTGAATAACATATTTGTGTCCAAAGGGAAATTAAAGAGATTTTAGCAAATATCTCAGCGCTGTCATGAGATTGTTGCTGCTCTAGGCTACGTTTTGTCATAATTAAAACAGAACATCTCATTTTAACATTAAATACTGTAGTGTTAATGCATTAAAACAGTAAATACACTGAAATACAACCTAAACCTGTCCAGATGCATAAAAAGGGATGCATGATGGTGGCTTGTATGAACTCATTAACCACATTAGAATAAAGAAAGAGGATGGGTTCACTAAGAGGAGAGTTCTGTAATCATGAGAGGTCATTAAGTTTTGTATTTTAATGTCTAATTGTTTTTAATTTGCCGGGTGAGATGGTGATTGGTTATAATTAAGAGCGTCTCTAAAGTCTGTGAAAAGCACAACGCTCCATTATTCAGAGGGAATGATGCAAAGAAGCTGCTCTGAGTGTGGCTGAAATCTCTATTCTCCTCTCTGAAAACAAGATCAGAAGCAAAACAACATGTTAAATGTCTGTGAATATATATGCACACGACTCAACATAAAATAGAACCGTTTTAGTCCGTGTCACGGTAAACTAAAAACCAGAAATGCAAAACAGAACATCTTATTTTTCATAAAAATCTTTCATTCACTTCAAATCCAGATTACTATACTATTATTTTCTTTACAGGATTTCCTTATTTCCACCAAATATTGCTTTATCTCCTCAAAAAGTCCTGCTTCAGATGTCTTCTTCAGCTTCAGTTGCATTTCTCCACCAACTGATGGCGCTCTGACCCAGATTAACACCAAACTGTTGGAGCACCAGCAGGATCTGGCTCAGATTATCTCTCAGCGCTAGTTGATTATAGAAGTAAAAAGTTCAAGCACAAATATTATTTCTTTAAAAAATGTAAAACACAAGTCTGTTTGGTGAAACCTGAACATAGCTACATTAATTCCAGCCTCCAAAATCAAACGTTTGACATTATTTAGAGATAAACAAGCTGTTTGGCACCTTAAAAACAGAGAATTTCACCAACTGTTTCCAAGGGGAGATCAATATTTCTGGAGGATGGATGGACGATGATGCGGCATGTACTGGATTAACACACAACCAGAAAATGAGTCCAGGTTCATGTTTGTTGCGTTTTCATGCGTGTTGGTGTGCACATCATTGTTTGATGTTTGTCGTCTCCGTCTAAATCTCCGTCGGACCTGTTTACTGGGTGTTTTTTGGGGGTTGGGGGGCTGCCACTCACCTCTTCTTGACCAACAGGATCGCTACCAGCACCAGCAGAATGAAAACAAGAACCCCGGCACTAATTCCAGCTATTTTCACCACACGGTCCGTCTGTTTGGCAGGGTCAGGGATGACTTCAGGTTCCTCTGTGGCGCCTGTGGATGTCAAAATAAACGATAATAATGAATAGATACATAAAAAAATAAACTATTTTATGTAAAATGCAGGTTTAAACTATTTAAAAAACTCAATTTGTAAATTTTTAAAAAATAAAAAATTTATGTTAGAATTTGGGGTGTGCAAAGCAACCAGTATTTGTATCTGTATTTGTTGAGGGGGGAAAATATTTGTATCTGAGTAAAACTGCTGTCCGTAAGTGCGAGTGGTGGCTTTTGGGGGGGGGGGTCTCATGGGGAAAGGCAGCTTTTTGATATAAAGTTTCTCTAAGTACTGTAAGTAGTCGTAAAATACTTGTTGTTTGTGCCTTTCCGAATACCATATTCGTTTCGGCTCCGAACCCTAGTTAGAATTTCCTTTTTATGAATTTTTACATCCTATGATTTTAATTATCCCAGTAACATTTTACTGTTTTCCAAATGGCAGACCCCCCCAACAAAAAAAAAAAATTCTAATACCTTTAAAATAATGTTGTAACATGTCTAAAAGCTTTAGGCTGGTTCTTTGCTACAGAACTGTCCATTATGGAGTCCCCCAGGGTTCTAGTTTTGGGTCAATTTTTTTTTTCCCATTTTCTGCATAAATTAATTTTCTAACTCGTCATCTATAAATGAAGCATTTCATTATTGATGTTTAAATTAATTTTTAACGATAAACATGCAAAAGCAACATTCTCAATTTAAAATTTAAATTTTTTTATTTAAAATTTTTATGCAAACTCAATTTTGACACTTGAACGTTCATCATGTATCTACCTAAGGGGTGAGCAAAGCAGCCAGTATTTGTGTCTGTATTTGTATTTGTTGAGGGGGGGAAAGTATTTGTATGTGTTTTTGTATTTGAGCAAAATTATAAAAGGTGGAAAAATCTATTTTTTGCCTTACACTTCTACACTATAACATAAATTAAAAGTGTAACACAAAACATGGATTTTTACACCTATTTTGACTTTTACTCAAATACAAATACAAATGCTTTCCCATCTCAACAAATACTGATACAAATACTGGCTGCTTTGCACACCCTACTACACATCTATAGACAACCCATTCAGAGCTAAAAAAAAAAAGACAGACACGAACAAAAACCTAATCTAACAACGTAAAGTATTAGAGGAAGGAAGCCATGTTTGTCTGTTCTACCGGTGAATCTAAAAAGCTCACATAATTATGTTTAATGTACTAAACCACTCAACTCTGCACAAAAACTAACATTTCTCAACAAAACACAAAAAACTCCAACTCTATAAACACAAACAAGAAATAATAAATTCCATTTGTTTTCTTAATCTGTCATCTTTTCTGCGTATTTCAGCTTATCAATGGCCTCCGCCTCTCTCCGGGTTTTGATTTTGAAATGCAATTTGACAGCTGCTGTCAAATGTTTCTGCACCAATGTCAGCGTTTATTCCTCGCAGTCAAACTCATTTCTCCTCCTGATGACTTCAGAGAATTGACTGAACTCCCAGACTTTGGCTGTTTGGAATATAATTCATCAATGATGTTCCAAGCAGAGTGCGGAGCGTACGGTAGTTTAAACCCCGGCTCACCGGGGACGGCGGTTTTCAGGCTCCAAAAGCTCTACTTAGTCAATTGATTTCAGGCAAGCAGAATTATTTTATACCGCTGTGCAAGAACATTAGGATGTATTATGATAAGCTACATAATCCTACTGCAAAACATATGTGCAAAACTCAATGTAATACTTCTATTGAGCAATAATCTACTTTAGATGCTGAATGTCAACAAAATAAAATAATCTCGGTCCCTTCTTTATTTGTCTCATGTTTGTGATTGAATTTATTATTTCTTTATTAATGTTTTTGCCGTTAACACATGACCTTATACACCACACCAACACATAGGACTCTGTATCTAGTGATAACTAAGAAAATTAAACTAATTTTCTCATCACCAATGAGAAATTTATTGGTTTGGTTTAATAACTATAATTACTTTACTTAAAAAAAAAAGCTAATTTGTTCTTGTCTTAATGTCCTTTTCGGAAGTCCTCACTTGGTCATATATATATATATATATATATATATATATATATATATATATATATATACATGTATATATTCTATTTTTTTCCCTACTAGGTGACCAGAAAAAGGAAAAAGAAAAGCCAAATATGAGTTTTGGCGACAGGAAGCACCGGAGAGTACGAATTTATTTAGTGTCAACGTGCTAACATAAGTTTTACGAATGTGATATCGTAACTTCTGTAAGCCCTACGTTCAGCCAATCATCTAGTGTGACGTGATGTGTACCAACACAATGACACTAGTCAGTGTCTTGATGCAATCTGCTGGGGCCCTTATATAGGAAACTTTTTTACTGATTGGCTTAATGAACTGAACTGTATTGAAATGTTTACTTTGTGAAGTGCCTTGAGACGACTCTTGTCGTGATTTGGCGCTATATAAATAAACTGAATTGAATTGAATTGACGTCATCGACAGGCGCAGGACCCAGGAGCTGATCTGGCAACCCGAGCAGATCCGGTACCTACACCGGGTTTGATTCTCGGCCTGGGGTCTTTCTGTGTGGAGTCTGCATGTTCTCCCTGTGCATTCGTGGGTTCTCTTCGGGTACTCCGGGACTAATTTGTCCAGAGTGTAACCCGCCTGTTTACCCGAAGGCTGCAGGAGATAGGCACCAGCCCCCCGCAACCATGCAAGGATAAGCAGGTACAGATAATGGATGGATAATAAAAATGTTCTAATCAAAAACTTAACAAAATCAGTTTAAAAGTGTTATATTCATGTGTAGATTGGATCTAATATTTTTATTTGGTGCAATAAGCTGGAGTGGGCTCGTTAAATTATCAGTATTTTATAAAGTGAGACGTTTTAAATTTAGAATTTGTTCCAGAGAATGTGTCGAGTTTGATGAAACTTCTGTTCATTTATCACCACGAATAACAAGAACCAGAAAAATAAAATACCTTCAAAGGCTTTAAAACTTGACCTCATAATGTCTGCTCTTAATGTCTGTAAAAATGATCCAGGTCAGTACACTAACACACCTCTCACACACACACACACACACACACACACACACACACACACACACACACACACACACACACACACACACACACACACCTCCCTGAGGCAACAATGACAATACACAATACCCCAGATGACCTAATAGGACCACCACCACTTAATCCTCCCCCCTGGATGAACGCTTCAGTGAACACACACATGCAGAGGGAGACGGTCCTCTGGTCTCTCTGTCCATCAGCTTGTCCTTTTCTAACATTATTCACTACTAACACTAACATCTAATACTCTCTAATGTCTCTCAGCATCCCTCAGACCTCCTTAAGCCACACGGGCAAAGCGTCAGCTTGTTTTACCGCCAAGCGGCCACCTGTTCTGGTGACAACAGCTGCGAGCAATTCTTGAAATATGATGACCCCGGAAAGTTCCCATTTGCTCTCATTCCGGTGTGGAATTATGACACCTTACAGGCACTGGCGGGTCAAAAACCAAACCTTTGATCTATCCAAGAATCAGATTCCTTATAAAGCCAGAAGCTAGTGTCTGCTGCCACTCTGGGTGAACTTCCACCAAATGCTTGGTAGCAAGGTAGACCCTTGAAAAAGAATAAACAGAGTCTGCAACGCCATCATCAACTGGAATTAATCAGCAATGATGATTTCAGAATGGTGCAGCTTCGTGAGCCCACTGGACATTTTTAGGGCAAAAAAGTGCAAACAAACAAGAACAAAGACAGATAATAAAAATGGCATTCACATTTTTAGTATTGATACCATCATGTCATGCCAGTAACCCCAACCCTGACATTAAGCCTTTGAGATATTTTATCAGTTTTCTTTCAGTTTCACTTCCATTCTAAATGAATAAATCATTTTCAGATCATAAATAATTGGAGTAAATATCTGTTGCATGCCTTTAAAGGTAGCTTGAGATATTTTTTAGAGCCGACTATTTAAGTTAAAGTCCCATTAGTTGTGAAAAGTCATGTGGTGAAATTATTTCATTGGGGAGACATTGGCTTCCATTTTTAAAGTCTTTGGTATGACCCGACCGTGGATTTGAACCCATGACCTCCCAGTCTCTGGGCAGACACTAGGCCAATGAGCTGGTTTTGCTTCTAATTCAACGTTAGCATTGTTAGCTCAATGTTAGCCTCAAGCCTTGGTCAGTCAACACTTCATCGCCTCCAGCTTGTGCAGAACAGCGCCGCCAGGTTTCTGACTGGCACCAGGAAACGGGACCACAACAGTCCAGTGTTGGCCTCCCTACACTGGCTTCCAGTCTTTGATCGGGCGCGTTTTAAGCTTTTGGTATTTGTTTTTCATTTCTTTCAGGGAGACGCCCCTCCTTATTTAGCGGCGCTCTTGAAAAAGCATGTGCCATCACGCTCTCTGCGCTCCTCTGATCAGGGCCTGCTTGTGGTCCCTCGCACTAGGTGTCGGACTCGTGGGGACCGGGCTTTCTCAGCCTTAGCGCCGTTGCTCTGGAACCAACTGCCACCATCAATTAGGCTGTCTACATCTCTGCCAGTTTTTAAGAGTAGGCTGAAAACCCATTTTTTTCGTTTAGTGTTTCCAGAAAACGCATGATGTCTGCCTGTTTTTATACTTTTATGTTTTTATGCTTTTATGCTTTTATGTATTTTTTTCTATTGGTCAATGTTTTAATATTTCATTTTATCATGATTTTATGTTGTTCTCAGCGCCTTGGCCTCCTGTAACGGGTGTGGAAGGCGCTATACAAATAAAGGTTGATTGATTGATGCCTTCTTTGCTTGATAGTAAAGTAAAGCAAAAAGTGTTTCACTTTCTTTTGCTTCTGGGTCGCTCCTTTTACTGGTTTCCATTCTTTCCACAAGGCTGCTGCTTTTTGCCGACAGGTGCCGAATTACAAATGCCGGCGCAGACTTGGCAACCCCTGCGGGCTCATATGTGATTGGCTCTGGAACCAGAAAGTATGGAGGCGGGACAGATTGTAAACAATAACTACGTCCCTCTTTAGCTTTATAAAAGGAGAAACACTGGTGTTTTACCAGCCGGGTGAAAAACAAATCTGTTTCCATGCAACACGACTGAGACATTAGACTTTTTTGTGATTAATTTGCCGTAAAATTCTTACTTATTGTACCTTTAATATTTATACCTAAAATAAGATGAATGAGATTTAAACAATACAGAGTAATACTGAGTATTTTTACCATTTTCACCTATTTGTTTGCATATGTTTTTACATATGTGACCAAATAAAAAGCACAAAGTTTTTCTGTCCTGTCCTAACCCTAATGCTAGCCCTAACTCAACAATGACGTGTTGGATTGTTAGTGTCATTGAAATTATGATCATATTTTTACTGGTTATCCTTGTTCTGATTCCACACAGTTACCCACACCCTAATCCATCAGCCCCATTTACAAAAAAAACTGTGTGTGTGTGTGTGTGTGTGTGTGTGTGTGTGTGTGTGTGTGTGTGTTTGCTTGCCAAAAGATTATCTCCACATCATAAAACCTGTCTAATAATCTATCAACATATGGCCACTGGCAAAAAACGGATATTTAGAGTGCACACGCACGCACACACGCACACACACACACACACACACACACACACACATTCAAGGTGCACACATAACATGGATGCGTTTTGTTGCTTTGACTTGCACTAATATTGTTATTTCTAATTCTCACAGCAGGAGACGACACTCTCCAGTAAACACATCCTGCACATCAGCATCAAACACTTGTAGAGCATCAAAATAAAAATAACATGAAATAAGCACATGCAAGCATGTTTACGTTTCCTTAGATATTTTTACTCTTTGTGCTGTAAAGGAGCCTAGTTTGGGTTATATGTTTGTAAGAGAGAGTTCCTTACGTTTAGCTGCTAGCCTCAGACACTGCGTCTTCGTTTCCTGCAAAAAGAACAAAAATCAAAGATGTCAGGAAGATACCTCAATCTCACAACAGACCACAGCTCTGTGGTTCTGCATAATAAAAGCTGCTTATTTGTTATGTGTGAAGCTAATTGGAGCGTCTCTTTGTGTGAAGCTCAAAGCAGATAAGAGTTGTTAGCTGACTGTGTGACGTTTTACATAAATAAATCCACATTTACCCGCTCTGTGCTGCTAACAGCTTGAAGGTAGATATTGTAGTTCTTCCTTGGAGCCAGCGGAGGATTCCAGAAACCCTGAGGAGCAACAGACACATTCATTTAGCTTAAACCAGGGAAAACTTAAACACCTGCGTCTGTCCTTGTGTTTGTTAGTGACAGGTAGATTTAGAGGAGCTGGACCGTTTCCTCTCAGCCCTTTTGTTAGTTCGGCTCACTTGAACTGCTCTTACTTACATTTTAGCTGAGTTTAAAAGCTGTGATTGCTAAAGTTTTGTTCCAAAATGCCCTTAGTTTCAGTTTCAGGCCTTCTCTTCCCCACTTACAGATCCATTCTTCTTCTTGTCCCAGAAACCCTGTAAAAATCTATCGTCCCTACAACTTTTCTCTGCTTCCTACTATCTGAACCCTGCTTCTGCCTCGAGTCTTATTTTGAAAATCAAACTAACCCTAACCTTAACCCTTCCATGATCATTTCCTGGGAAATAAAAAAACATTATAGCGACAACTTAATTTTGCCCATTTTGCACATCGTAATACGACTTTAATAACCTTAATATATTATTATTTGAAATATGGATGTTTTGCACACTATTTGATAACTATATTTATATTGTTAATATAAATTTACTTGCCTGATACGTCTTGTTGTCGCCCACAGTGAAAGGAAGAGGCTCAGGCAGATTGCTGGGGGAGAGCTGGGCTGCATAATAATATGGAGAACCACCACTCGAAGCACTGTGGAAGGAGACTGGAACCTGGGGACATTAGAGGTAAAATCTCTATAAATCTGGTAGAAAGACGTCCAATTCAGCTCATTTTATAGCAAACTGCAAAAACACAAGGTAACGTGTTTACATATTCAGCCATTTTGAAGTGTGTAAAAACTTAATATCTGACTTTTTAATTTGTTACGTCCCCCGAGTCAACCGAAGGATTGTTAAAATCCCGGACGAGCCCCCATTTGTTATGACCCGGCTTGTGGGATCGCAACATAAGGAGGAGGCTAATTTTAAAATAAGTATACTCTTTAACCATGTGTCCAGACCTCCTACTTATGTTGCAATCCTATGAGCCGGGTCGTAACATAATTTAAGTTAACAAACAAATAAATGCGTATCTGGCTTGTTTTTAGTACGTGGAAATTGAAATAATCACCTCGTAACAATCTGACGAAGCCTGGCGACGTGCTCGCTGAGGATTCACCTCCTCCACGACAATCTGGTATGCACTACAGACACAGAGACGGTGTATTACATGTTTTATTTCTCAATAATTAGTCATACGCGTGTATAACACAAGTTTAAAATACCTACCTTATAGGTGCTCCTTTGGCCTGAGCAGGTTTGAGCAGGACGGTGATCGTTGTTGCGGTTTCATTTAGAAATGCCTCTGACACATCGTACTCATCGATTGTCGGCGCTAAAGAGAGAAGGATCGTCATCCAGCTATCTAGATATCGTGTTACGGATATAAAATATTGAAACTCGTCTTGTACCTGAGATATTGGTGGTCACGTTAAGCGTAGCTGCAGACCCAAACCCTTTGGAGGTAGATGCTCGTATGGACAGTTGGTAGGTGACACCTGGGTGGAGCTGGGAGAATGTGTAATGGGTGGCGTTTGAAGGCAAAGACACAGTGAGTACCGGCCGCTGCAGAGGTACCGAGGGGTCGAAAGAGCGCACGCCGATGTAGCTGATCTGAAGGGAACGAAGAGAAAAACAGAAATCAGTTTTGAAGAGGGAGCATGTTGGTTGTTTGGCGTCCATAGCCAATCCCACTGCACCTCATATTGTGTGATGACTCCATTGGGCTCAGCTGGCTCCTTCCAGTAAAGGCTTATTGTCTCTTCAGATGGAGTAGCTCTAAGTGACGGACTGGGAACAGGACCTGGAACTGTTACCACAAAGACACAAAACCAGCTGATGATGATAACACAGCAGGGCTAAAACCTGCAGTTAAACTCTTATTTTTAACTACAACTCATTTTGAGAAGTTTGAATGGAAACAAATGAAAAAGTAGAATGTATGTTGCTGGTATATCCCACCATCCTCATCAGTTTGAATGATGGTTTCATCGCTCTCTTTCCGCCCCTCTGGGTTGGTCAGAATCATCTTTAGACTGACGTTGGTGTAGGGAGGCAGGTTTCCTACCAGGTGGCGTGGTGCTAGGAGAAAAAAACAAAACAATAAAAAATTAATAGTTAAATTGTCCAACCAGAATCTATTTTCTGGAAATTTGAGAGCAAGTGTTAAAATACAAGCTCTGCAAAGTCTGATATGTCATGAAAACGCCTAAAAATGAAAGTTAATGTGAGCTTTTGAACTTCAGATGGTGCAAATAGTTGTGAATATTAGTGATTACACATATTATTGACTATTCATCAGATGCTAATCAGCTTCTCTTCATACAGTTTCACTATTACACTTATATCAGTTCATCAAAACAACATTTTAAAGACTTGTACTGTATTAAATCCAACAAAACTTCATCATTTCTTGTAGTAGCACATCCTAGGTGAGAGTAATATGTCGTTGGTACCTTTAGGATCCATATCCAAGCAGTCAGCTTTGCTGCGGTTGCTGGCAGTCATGTAATGGTAACAGATGGTCACATTAAAGGTGTGACAGCGAGTGATGTTGTAACCCAGAGATTCCCAGTCCACTGCGATCAGACGAGACCTGGTTTCAGCAATCTTCAGTCTCTTAGGGGTACGCATGGGCTCTGTAAAGAGAGGAAGCAGAAAATTAGAATGAATGAATGCCTTGTGAGTCGTTTTCTGTGGGGAAAAAAAGCTCTAGCGCTCCTGTTTAAGGAAGTAGAAGTTAGTTGGAGGAGTGGGGGGCAGAAAACGGCTGGATTTGGGTTTATTTTCATTAATATTTATGATATGCAAACATCTTGCCTCTGATTGGCTAACAGCAATGTGACTCTTCCGCTGCTGTCATTTGCACTTCTGTCTTAGGTTAAAAAAAATGCAACGTTGATGTTTTATCTCCACAAATAACACAAGCCTGAAGGAGTTCTGCTATGTTGTGGTGTTGCTAATGCTAACAGTTAGCTTCTACTAGCTGAGATGTTCTCTGCTGTTTCCTGGAAGCTAAACCAACAACAGCCTTCTGTGGTTGCAACCCAAGATGAGCGAATCCATGAATGCAAATTCACAGAGCGACTTAGATTGGTATTATTTTTCTGACACAAGCATTTCCTCGTCTATTTTCTTTTGTTGGCTAATGTGAAATTAGGGGTAGAAGGCTGTTTTCACATTTAGCATGCCTGAGAAACCCAAAAAGAACAAGTTTCTCAGTGAACCTCCGTTTTAAATATGTGGGAGAAATGAAAGCTGCTTTAGCGAATATACAGAACGAGCTAGGTTTTGAACACAAACGCGGTCACGGACCACTCCCCCTCTCCCCGGGTATCTTCCCTGGGTCAGCATACATTGGAACGGGAAACCCGTGTTGCCAGAGGAAACGAGATAGCGCTAAACAAACGTCTTTTGTTGTCCGTGACTTCAAATGGTGTTTTTCTTTTTGGGACTCTGGTAGTTTGTCCTAAAGCTGAAGTGGTAGCAGCCGGCTGTTTCTGCTTCTCTGATGTTATTGAGTGGAGAACCTCTCACACCAGTGGTGTTCTGGTGATAAACACGTGAGTGTGGAATGAGTGGAGGACCCAGGGAAGTGCAGCGGTTCGGCGAGACCGACAACCAGATGGTCCAATGGTTGCTTTCAGTCCGAAATGTGTTATTGGTGGAGGTTTTTAGACAAATGCGAGAGAACCACTTTATTCATTTTTTAAAAAAATCTCCACAATATATTTATAGCCATACGATGTTATAACGCTGTTAAGAGGCCTGAAAAAAATGTTTTAAGCTAATTTGTTTTCCAAATTTGCTGTTGTAGCTTTAATAAATGACAGCCATATGTGTTTTGTTAAACTGTAGGATTGTGATGATGCTGAATGTGAAATTTCGTCAGTGAATGGGAAGCAAATGTTCTTTTTATTGCCAAAAAACGATCCGGAGAGCCGAGCCAACATTTCCCCAAGATGAAACCACTGAGTTTTAACAAACACTCGTTTCTCCAAGCTGCCACTCAGCCGTTTCTCAAACGCTGAAACGTCTACAAGGCTCCATCTTTGGGTTCCATATTCCGTGTGTATTCAGATGGTTATCGTCAATATAATCTACTCTCCTCCCTCGCTGCCCAAGGCTTTAATTACCTTAACTGGCTCATTTAGCTCGATCAATATCCCCGTAGTCCTAACACACACACACACACACACACACACACACACCCTAAACCTTGCTCGTCTGTTGTCTTATTGCTCACACAGATAATTTACAAACATCCACCTTTCTTGTCCGAATGTTCACCAGTGGAACCACCTTTTATAAAGGAAGACAGTGTCCACACCTGCAGACAAAAGCTATTATCTGGAGGATCTACCAATCACTACCAGGTTGGGAACCACTCCTCAGAAGATGCAACTCCATCAAAGAGAAGGTAATTAGCTCTGGAAAGCCTTCCCCACTCAGACAGCAGTGACCACTTGATCTACAAGGTTAAAACCTGATGAAATCTACTTCATAAAAGCATCTTCAAACCAAAGGTTTATCCTCAGATCTTTGCATGGGTCTACTCTGCTACTCTTTTGGAAGTTCTTCATGTGACATTTGACCTTTGTGAGGGTTTTAAAGGTGTGTGAAAATTTATTTTAAAAAATCTTATTGTGAAGAAATATCTTTTAATTAACTTGACGGTGTCACTTCCGCTGTTTATTTGCATGAATAGGGATGAAGGAGTTTACACGCTGGATCATTCATGGGACGTGGTGATCGACCAGGAAGGCGCAGGCAGTAGGGGGCGGCAACGCAAATAAACAGCGGAAGTGACGCCGTCAAGTCGGCGTGACTCTGAAGATGGCGACAGTGAGTCGCCGAAACCGTCAGTGAATTAAGGTAAATAAAACATCGTAACACTGTGTTAAAGCAAGAAAAACCAATGGAGCTAAAGTATATGTACTTTAGAAAACATGAAGAAGAAGAAATTATTTTTTATATAGTGCTTCTCAAGATAAAAATCAGAAAGTGCTTCACAACAACAATAAAAAATTAAACAATTAAAAAAATTATAATTTAAAATAATAAATATAAAATATTGAAAATTGAAAATAATAAATATAAAATAATTTTAAAAAAGAACAAATAAACAATAAATAAAAAATAATAAATAAATAAAAATTGAACATAATAAATATAAAATAAAAATAAACAAATAATAAATAAATAAAAATAAAATAACTAATAAAAAAATTCCACTACTGAAGTAAAAATGCTCATCTGTTCGATGTCTTAAATATTCGTGATCTGGATCTTCAGACTCTGGGACTTTTCGGATGCTTAAATAAATTTAGTTTGTTATAAATAAAAACTGTTTTAAAGCTTCTGGTCTGTGCTTTTCCCAGAGCCTCCCTCTCTCTGAGGAGACAGCACAAGGACACAAACTGGTTGGTTCTACTGACAACCCATTATCTATCTGTCACTCACACACACACACACACACACACACATACACACACACACACAGAAAGAGAAACAGGCTGCACACTCTGTTATTACTCAAATACACACCTGCACTTAAAGTTGTGAGAAAATACAGATTAAATCTGTGCAAAGCATCGTAGGTGTGTGTGTGTATGTGCACGCCTTCTAAAACTTCTCACGGTAAGAGTTTACTGTCAAGGGCATGCACAACACCCACATACTCCCAACACACACACACACACACACACACACACACACACACACACACACACACACACACACACACACACACACACCTAGAGTGTATTTTAACCATTTAGACACAAGAATCCTGATAAAATGATGAGACTTGGAAGGAAAAAGGAATTTTCTGGTGAGTAAATATTATACCTGTCCTGGTGTGTTTACATTTGTGTGTTAATGGCTGAGGGGTCAGAACATTTCATTTTGGCTTCAGCCGGTTATTGGCTGGCTGACATTTAAATAGAGCGAGAGGGAGAAGAACTGCTTTCTCCACTTCTGCCTCTCAACTCATTCGTCTTGGTCCCTTTTCTGTTCTGTCCATCCGTCTCTGTCCAAATCAATACCTGTGATCCCCCCGTAAACCTCACTTTTAGGACAAACACACACACACACACACACACACATCGAGCCATGTAATAAATAGTATTGATTTGAGGGTCTCTTGATGCTGCTCCACAGCAAGATGGTCTTCAACAAGAAATTAAAACAAAATATATGACCAGTGTGCCTGTCATACACACACACACACACACACACACACACACACACACACACACACACACACACACACACGCTCTTGACCCATAATGCATTGCTGCTTGTCTATTTACTGAAGATAATGAAGATAATGAAAGTAGGCCTAAAAAGGTAGAAGGAAAAAAGAATTAGCTGTACGGGAAGCAAATGTGTAAATAAAACAGGCCAATGCGTGAAAAATGAAACGGGTCTGGACGGAACGAGGGACAGATAAAAGAAGCAGAGAGAAAAAAAGATGAGAGCGGGGAATGAGCAACAGAGAGGTGGAACGGGGAGAGACGATAACTAGTTTGGAACGCGGCCAGAGTGAATCGGGACCGAGTCCAAAGGCAAACCACAGAGCCCGCCTTGTCCCTTCTCCCTCCTCCGGTAGACTGA
The DNA here is from genome assembly GCA_006937985.1 of Aphyosemion australe. Classification (NCBI taxonomy): domain Eukaryota; kingdom Metazoa; phylum Chordata; class Actinopteri; order Cyprinodontiformes; family Nothobranchiidae; genus Aphyosemion; species Aphyosemion australe. The sequence goes on from SSNS01000220.1 coordinate 604,321, forward strand.
CAAATGGCTGGATTCATGTTGAAACTAAAAGGCTTTGTTCTTCACAGATGGAGCTTTGAAAACAACAACAATACCAATAAACACCAACAATAACACCGAGTACAGAAAGCTTCATATCAGCAGAATCCAGAGGCTGGAATTAAAGAACGGGAAACAAAGAGAAAGGAAATGAAGCTGAATAAAAGGAACAAAACCACGTTCCTCAACATGAAGCATTAGAAGGAGTCAACGGCTATGTTGTAAAACCGTAAAGAGAAAATGGAGAGAATGAGAAGACAAGAGGAGGCAGAGAGGGTGGGAGGTGGTGCTGGAGGAGGTGGAGGGGGACACGGAAAAGGTTGAGAGGAGATGAAGCTAAATCCAAGCTAATCTGTCCAATTAGTTCCTGGTAATCCTTCCACTGTCATGCGGAAGACGAATGAAACTCTACATTTAATTATTTGCTACTTCTATTCCTCCTGGTGTCTCCGTCCCACTCAAGGCCACATTAAGTACAGAAGAGGTGAAAGTTTGCTCTTGAAATCTGCGTGAAATCTGATTTTGATTTAACTTGGTAAAGGTTAACGAACACCAACGATGACCTCGTCAAAGTGGTTTTGCTTCTGTTCAGAATCAGCACAGAAAATAAGATCTGATGTGATGCTTCAGCGTTTTAGAGATCAAAAACACGCAGAATTATCTGTCAGATCTAGAAATGGTGATTCCAGTGATGTCATGAGCCCATCTTCAAGCACGTGGGCGGGGCATAAGTGCGTGGAGAAGTCTTCGGTGTCTCCCTTAAACTAAACAAAGGCGGCCGTGAGCAGTGTTGCTTTTGGAGACTGACTCTTGATTTTGCATCCTGCTTTGCTGTGTGTGTGTGTGTGTGTGTGTGTGTGTGTGTGTGTGTGTGTGTGTGTGTGTGTGTGTGTGTGTGTGTGTGTGTGCGCTCCAGAGACAGACAGAGAAAAAAGCAGCTTCAGTCAGAGACTTGTTAACTCCTCAGTATCCAGAATGATAATGAACCACGCATTCGCGAAGCCCCAGCTGGCTGATTTTACCCGCCAATCGGAGGCTCCCCCTAATGGTAGTCGTAAATTTGAGCCGACCAATCAGTCGGCAGTGGGTGTGTTGGACCAATTCAGCCCAAAGCAGACCGCTTTATGTACCATTTTGGACTGTTTATTGAATTTTCCTACAATAAATTCAGTCTAAAAAAATCGCTAATATCATCTGGCTGAATGTATATATCGTGATTTATCGTATCGTCTCCGCTGTATCGTGATACGTATCGTATCACCAGAATTTTACTAATACACATCCCTACATTATATCAATTTGTTGGTGATAAACTACAATTTTATAATCGTAATCATTGGAGATTAGTATCCTAACTGGGATTTTACTTCATCTTAGACGAATAAAACTGTCAAAACTGGACAAAGATAGCATTTCCAATTAATATTTTCTTACTAGTTATTTTCTGCAACACTGAATAAAAGTGTAAACATGACTGTGGACACAAAAATCTGTCAATCTGTAAGTTTGTTGCAGCGCTGCATGTGTGTGTGAGTCATGTCCTGTGTCCTCATCTACCCAGTCCCTTCCATATCCCATCTTCCTTGTCTCCGGTCCCCTCTATTATCATTCAGGTTTATTTTATTTCTCTTTTCATCAGTTCTGCCATGTCCATTCCCCAGCCCATTAGTGTTTTAATTCTCTTTAGTTTTCCTTTCACCTTGGTTGAGTCGTTTAGTATTGTCAGGGTCCTGTTTGTTTAGCCTCCTTTTGTATCAGTTACCTTTGACCCCTGTGTTCCTCTTAGCTGTTTCTCCCCATATTAGTTATCGTTCATTGTCCTCTTGTATTTAGTTCATCCCTCCTGTTTAGCTGTTGTCCTTGAGTCCCCTTAGTCATCCTGTACCTCTTATGTTTAGTGTTTTAGTCTTCAGTCAGTTTGGTGTTATTCATTCTCATTGTTTCCTTCCTGTGTTCACCTCTGTTAGCTGCTTCCTGTGTTTTGTTTATTAGTTCAGTGAATTTATTTATTATCATTAGCCTGTATTCTGTTTATTCATTTGAGTATATTCTTTCAGCATTTAGTTTTAGTGTTTTAGGTTTCTCTCTTTATCTGGTTCCGTTCAGTCCTCTTGTGTTTTGCATTGCCTCCCATACTAGTCACACCTGTCCATCATCAATCAGTAATCATCTCACCTGTTTCCTCATCACCTCAGTCTATTTAAACCTAGTCATGTTCAGCTCCTGGTCGGTTCCTTGTGTTTGTCTGTGTTGCTTGTATCCCGTTTTCCCCTGATGTTTTGCCTGTCTTCCTTCCTGCCTTCCTGCTCGAGACCACAGCTGTAAATAAAACATTTTGAACCATACCTGGCTGCCTCCTGGATTACCTACATTTTGGGTCCAATAACAACCCCCAATCCATGACAGTGTGTGTGTGTTTTTCCAGTATGGTGCAAGCTTTTAATGACATCTGTGCTCGTGTGTCTAAAAAAGTCCGTTTTGTGATTTTGTTCTTCACTAAGTCTACGTGGTGCTGAGTTTGTACAACAGACATGAAAAAGTGCGCCTGCACGTTTGTACTGGTGTGTGTGTTGGAGTGTGTGACTGTGGTTTTTGTGTGTGTAACCTGGCATGACCAAGAGGTTTCAGCAGAAAATACGGGATTTGGATTAAAAGCTACTTCATCATTTTCTCCAGTGACACACACACACACACACACACACACACACACACACACTAGTCTTCACTTCAAGTTGATTATTTTTCACCCTTCAGACAAGAGCAATACATCACCAAGAAGAAAAATCGAGATGAGCCGGAGTGGAGAGAGCGAAGGAGCGCGAGAAAGAAGTAGAAAAGTGAAAGTGGAGAGGAAAACAGACGACAGGAGAAAGAAAGAAAATATTTTCTCTTATTTCAACTCAGAATGGAGTGTTTTTCAATTAAACTGTATGGAAATAGAGTCATATTTGATGCATATGCACGGATTTACCTGTACGAGTGTGTTTCTGTCTGTTATAATAAGTTAAATACCCAGAAAACTACGGGTGGCGGGATCAGACAGACCTAACCAAACAGAAAAAGCAAAGGCATCATTATCATTTAAATAACATTTTCTGCCCCACGTCTGTGTGGCTTCCGGTCTCATAACAAACACACCTAATAAAATTCTAAAGGTGTTTTGCATTTGCATGTGTGTGGGAGCGAGCATAAAGATATCACCAAAAAAAAAACTGAATCGGAAGA
>SSNS01000220.1:622025-714525 GCA_006937985.1 Aphyosemion australe
GGACTATTACACCCACTCCCCATTCCAACACGTCCCTGGTCACACATAGCCCTGGATTTTGTTACGGGGTTGCCATACTCCCATGGCTTTTCTGTAATCCTGTCTATCATTGACCGTTTCTCTAAGGCCTGTCATTTAGTCCCCCTCAGGTCTCTCCCTTCCTCCACAGAGACCGCTCAACTGTTGGTGAAGCACGTCTTCAGGCTCCACGGGATCCCTGACGAGGTCCTATCCGATCGAGGACCGCAGTTCGTCTCCAGGGTGTGGAAGGCATTTGCCGCCCAGTTGGGCGCACGGGTCGCTTTGAGCTCAGGTTTCCACCCGCAGACCAACGGTCAGTGTGAACGACTGAACCAAGAGGTGGAGGCTATGTTGCGTTGTGTTTGCTCTTCTTGTCCCTCCAGTTGGAGCACACAGTTACCCTGGATTGAGTACGCTCACAACAGCCACCTCTCGTCAGCGACCGGACTGTCGCCGTTTGAGTGCTCTCTTGGTTATCAGCCCCCTCTTTTTCCTGCGGATCCTGCGAACCAGCCTACTGCCGTTCCGTCCTTCATCCGTAGGGCCAGACGCACCTGGAGACTCACCAAGGCGGCCTTGACCCGCACTGTGGAAAGAAATCGGCGTTTCGCCGACCGTCACAGACGCCCTGCTCCCCACTACGCCCCAGGACAAAGGGTGTGGTTGTCTGCGAAGGATATCAACCTCAAGGGCTCCTGTAGAAAACTGTCACCTCGATACATTGGTCCCTACACCATCTCAGCGGTCATCAACCCCTCCTCTGTTCGTTTGGATTTGCCTGACACCCTGAGGGTACACCCTGTGTTTCATGTCTCCTTGCTTAAGCCTGTGTCTTCCAGCCCTTTGTGTCCTCCCTCGGAGTCTCCGCCTCCTGCTCGCCTGGTTCGTGGGGGTTTGGTCTATACTGTCCGTCGCCTGTTGGATGTTCGCCGCCGGGGTCGCGGGTTCCAGTACCTTGTCGATTGGGAAGGCTACGGTCCTGAGGACCGCTCCTGGGTGCCTCGATCTTTTATTGAGGACCCTTCCCTGATCAGGGATTTTGAGGCTTCTCGTGCCTCTACGTCTAGGACGCCGGGAGGCGTCCCTTGAGGGGGGGGTCCTGTCATGATTTGAGGTGAGTGTCCATCTCCTAACTGCTGTGGAGTGTTTACTCATTACAGGTGGGGGGTGTGGCAGAGCGGGTCCAGCTGCGGCGTGTCTGCAATCACTCCGGTTGGAGTATTTAAGGAGCTGGCAGACGACATCACGACGCCGGATGATTACTCACTTTGGGTACCACCAAACGAGAGATCTAAAAGCCAATTTTCGAGTCAAGTTGCAAATCGTTTTTCGAGTCTTTAACCTTGTTTGTCTCCCAGGCTTCCCGGATCACCACACCCAGCAAACAACATAATCCTCCAAGGAACTTCCACATTCTACGCCTGCCAGCTCAACCGCCGTCCCGCTCTCCCACCGCTCACCGTCCAGAACCTAGATCCACCTTCCTCAACGTACGCTCCCTCAAATCCTCCAGCCTCCCCTCCCGGATCCAGCTAGTTCATCTAAGCCGTAAGCTGCAGGCACCCTGCTCTGACTCCCCTTCTCCCTACTCAAGATTAACCCTGCCTATCTTCCCCCAGAACCCGAACCCTACAGACCCTCCTGAGTAGAACTCCAGAACCTGTCCCCATCGCCTCCTTTTGTGGCGCTCCTTTTGTTACTGACTATTTGTTATTAAACTATTTTTGTTGAAACTAAAACTCTCGTGCTGTGACTGATTCTTCATGTCGTGGGCTAAGTACGCTTCCCCGAGCATGACAAAGATGAGCATTTGAAACGTCTAGATGTCCTTGAGAGGCAGCAGAGGGTCAACAGGGGTCAGGTTCTGCACCAGGTCTATTTTTTTAGACAACCTTCATCTTTTGTCGATAGTTTGTTAGGACTGAAACCTTCGCTTCAGCTAAAGTTTAAAGAAAAACCAGAAAATGTGACGGTTTCCGCCTCCCGGCTTCCGTCCAGTCGGATCTCCACCCCCTACGACTCCATGTCCCAGTGTTCCATCCGCCGGAACTCTCGTCATCGCGTGATCACCCACGTTTATACGGAAGTCCCTCTCTCATCACTGTCATCGATTCCAAACAGTCCAATCCAACCCAGTCAAATCAGACGATTCCCAACTGACTAAGTCATCTTCTTTTTCTTTTCGGAACGTCTGCACAACCCCGTTTCCCTTCAGGTCTCCCACAGGCGTTCCTAGATTAACCGCGTGTTTCACCCTACGCTCGCACTTCCTCGTCTGGTTCATAACGCGCCTCAGCTCAACTCCTCGCTCACTCAGGTCATTCCTTAGTAAAACCTGACAGGAAGATCCTCAGGAAACCTGGAAACGACCTGTACAGTTAGGTTCATTAAAAACCTAGTCGTTTTTTTGCAGAAATGTTGAAGAAAAAGCTTTTTTTATTAAACCTGACATGCTCAGAGGCGTCACCAGGTGTTTTTATCAGCTGTTTGTCTCGACCTCTGAGGGAAGACTGCTGTTGACAGTCAAAACATGTCAAGATAACAATTTAAAAAACTGATCATCTGTCTGAAAAACAAATCTGATAATAATCACCTGGAGAACAGCTGATCTGCCTAAAAACACTGGAGTCTGACTGCTAGAAAGCAAAGCATGAAGAGATATTTGCACAGTAATTAGTGTAAAAACAAGAACTGGATCAGCTAATTGTTTTAGTAGTGAGAAAGAAGAAAAGGTTGTTATTGTGTTGTGTCACCAAACACCTCCCCCACAGTCAGAGCCATGACCACAAACGGAGAATAAACAGGAACGTGGATTTGTATCATTGTGTTTTAGCCAAAGTGATGTATCCCTCCACCCTAAAGCACCAATAATTAACCAGCATTAAGTCAGAATGTTTCATCGTTTGATTTTTTTTATCAACTAACTGAAAACTACAATATTTAAAAGTTGGCTGTTGGCAAACTAGAATGAAAACTATCAGGACTCGGCGTTCAGAGAGTTTAAAAAATATCATTTTTGTTGCATCCAAGTAAAACCTCCCTCCTTAAGCTGCAAAATAAATCCCCAAAATGTCAAATAAATACAAGAAACCCACAAATACCCACACAGCGAATCATAAAAAACAGTTCTTTACCTCTGACGATGAGACCCGCAAAGTTGGACACCCCCGAGCCGCGCTCTGATTGGGTGACGCAGCGGTACAGATCCTGATCCTGACTGGTGACTTCTTTGAGGTGGAAGGAGGCAGCGAAGCGTCTGTGGTTGATGTTTTTGGTCTGAGCCACTGGAATATCCTCGCCGTTTCTCCGCTGGAGGTGAGGCAAGCACGAGGATAAATCAGATGCTGCCTTGCTCAAGGTCACAAGTCAGCCCACACAAAAACACGTATACCGTCATCCCTCTCGGCCTCACTGACAGAAGGTTTGAAGGTCGTGATTTCAATAGAGCCTTAATGAAATCAGCAGCTATTAAAGTCTTAATTACATTAGCTGGTGGAGCTACGGCCTGCAGTGTGTGTGTGTGTGTGTGTGTGTGTGTGTGTGTGTGTGAGAGAGAGAGAGAGACGGTACCTGTAGCCAGAGTTTATTGTTGGAGGTGTCCCGTCCGGTAGCGATACACTGAAACGTGGCATTTTGCCCGGCGTTCACCTCCACGTCTCCCAGACGCAGGAAATGAGGGGACTTATCTGCAGGAAGCGAGGCCAAACAAATAAAGAGAAAATCAGATCGGTTTGTGTCGGTGATGTTTTTGTTTCATCACCGCAGCCGGACGTGTAAATGAGATGCCGAGCAGCTTGGGTTATTACTACAGACTCCACGGAAGTTCTTCAGCTGTATTTTAATCAGAATGAATCAAAAGTGCTGAATTTCCACACGAGGTAATATCAGCATCACATCCAGGGTGTCGTTTAAATCGCTTCTAGCTAATAACAGACGTCCTTCGATAGGAAAGAGGCTGTTTAGTGCAAGAAGATGCATTCCAGCGATGACATTTTTATTCTGGTGGTGTGATTGCAATCATAGCTAGCAGCTTCTATGGTGAAGGAAAACACACACACACACACACACACACACACACTTGTGTCCAGGAATGCAGCTGTGAGGATGAATGCTTCCACTGTGCAGACGAAGTACTAATTCCTTTTCAAATACTTGCTCCTTCCATTCAGGAGTCCTGCCGCCTTTAGGCAACGGAGGATCTTCGTCTTTTTATTAGTTTCTGCGGATTCTGCTCCAGGAGTGTGTCTGACATATCAACAATCCCTGCCAGAGTCTATGAATACCTCGCCCCCGCAAACCGTAGAGAGGAAAGCCACGAGACGGTTTGTTTTTGTGACTTTTAATCAATAGAATCTATTAAGAAACATTATTGCCTCGAATGATTTCAGACAAACGGCCGAGCAGAGTTGTAACAGCTCTCTTTCTGGGGTGAAGAGCCTCCAGGAGGACGCCCGTGGCTTCAGATTAACAGACCTTTCTGTTAACAGTAGCAGGCTGTCGTCACAACTCGTTTTCGCCTCTAGCAGTGAGGGAACACTCGAGTGGAGAGAGGAGAAGACCGAAGACGTAGCCGGAATTTAAAATGGATTGGAGCCCTCATCTCTTTCCTGTCTGAGTGGAGACAAGACAGTGACTGTTCTGTGTGTGTGTGTGTGTGCGTGTGTGTGTGTCTGTGTGTGTGTGTGTGTGTTTCTGGGTTAAACGCAGAGAGAAAACGCTGAGTGGTCACAATCTTCTCTCTCCATGATTGCCCTAATACTGTCTCATTTCCCGCTTCACTCTCTCCCGTTCCGTCTCTCTCTCCGTTTTCCCGTCTCACAATCTCTCTCCTTTTTTCTATTCCTCTCCTTTTTCTCCCGTTCAACTTGTCTTCCTGTTCCTGCTGTAGCCGTCCTCTCCCGTGTCACCTTCCCACTTATCTAGCCACTCGGCCGCAACAGAAACCATCCCAGGTACAGTCTAATTAGTGGCCAAAGCTATCAGCCTCTATCCAGCGGACTAGGACTAATTGCTGGCGTGATAATGACTCACCGCATGGGTAGCTGAGCACCTGAATGTCATCTATGGCGATGAAACCAGCTTTGCTGTCCGAAACCACCGCTTCAAATATAACCTGAGGAAAAAGAGCGGAGGCAGGTTTAGCGGTCATTGTCCTCATTAGCATCACTGATGCTAATGATTCTGTACAGAAGTAAATCTGAAATATACGGAAGAGGATTAGGGCCACTGACAAGAAACACAGAAGTGAAAAAGAATTCTGACTTTAATATGAGAAATATGACTTTAATCTCAGAATTCAGAATTTTTTTATCCAAACTCTGACTTTAATCTCAGAATTCTGACTTTAATCTGACTTTATTTTTCAGAATTCTGACCTTTTTTTATCCAAACTCTGACTTTAATCTCAAAAGTCTAACTTTAATCTCAGAATTCAGACTTTTTTATCCAAATTCTGACTTTAATCTCAGAAATCTAACTTTAATCTCAGAATTCTGACTTTAATATCAGAATTCTGACTTTCATCTCAGAATTCTGACTTTTTTTATTTAAATTCTGACTTTAATCTCAGAAATCTGACTTTAATCTCAGAATTCTGACTTTAATCTGACTTTATTTTTCAGAATTCTGACCTTTTTTTATCCAAACTCTGACTTTAATCTCAGAAATCTGACTTTAATCTCAAAAGTCTAACTTTAATCTCAGAATTCTGACTTTAATATCAGAATTCTGACTTTAATCTCAGAATTCTGACTTTTTCTTATCCAAATTCTGACTTTAATCTCAGAATTCTGACATTTTTTAACCGAATTCTGACTTTAATCTCAGAAATATAACTTTAATATCAGAATTCTGACTTTTTAAATCCAAATTCTGACTTTAATCTCAGAATTCTGACTTTTTTATCCAAATTTTGACTTTAATCTCAGAAATCTAACTTTAATATGAGAAATAACACTTTAATCTCAACATTCTGACTTTAATCTCAGAATTCAGAATTTTTTTCTCAGAATTCTGATTTTTGACTCCTGAGAAAAAAGTCAGATTTCTGAGATTAAAGTCAGAATTCTTTGCTTTCTCTTTCTTTTTTCTTGGCCTTAATCATCTTCCGTAGGAATACGCAGATGAGATCTTTGTCACATATTTAAATGCCACACAGTTATGTTTGTAGTAAAAGAATGTAGCCAATGTAAACATTGTTAGAAAACTCTACACAAATTATGTATTTTTCAGTATAAAAAACAAGTTTTAATTCACAAATTAAATCTATGTGCCATGGTTGTTTGATTCTCTGCTGTGTAACTGCAACAGATTGAATTGCCCCATCAAGTAAAACAGGAATTATTATGGCACTATTTAAGGTTTTTCATCACCTTGTCTACAAACAACAATATTTTCTATTTACCCAAAGCTACCAAATCATTGACTGCTTTTTCAAAGTCAAATTTTGAGTTAACCTTGTAAAAAGCTATAAAAAGCAAAGAAACTAATTCAGTTCCTTCAAGTGGATTATAGTGAGTAAACCAGGATGAACAATGTCTGTAAAAATCACAGAAAAACGAGCAGAAAAAAGAGAAATCTGCAGTTTTAGAGCAAAAACTTCTCATTCAGAACTTCTGGTAAACACAGATTAGTCAGTGAGTTTTTCGTGTGCTGCTCAGACTGGAAACAGCTGGTGAGTCACATGTCAGATGTGATTTGCAAAAGTTGTTTCCATCCTCTTAATGTGCATGAAAAGCAACAAAAGCCTCCTCCAGCAAATGCAAAAACTTTCATTCTTCCATTTTCTTTTTATGAACAAAATGTTGTTACAGCTTTGATCCTGCTGCACGTTATAAAACACAACACAGAGACACTCTATCCAGGTAGAATCCAGAAGAAACATTTTAGCTTCTCAGACTGCTCACAAGTCCAAATGTTCTCTTCTCTTTCCGTTTTGCAACAGCAATAAAAACAACTCTTAGTTTTGCATCATTGATAAACATTTTACTGGTAATAAATCTCTTTCAGCACCAGAATGTGGATCGTTTGGTACCAGACTTCACAGAAATATAAAAACTTCTTCTAAAGAGAATATGTCAAATAAATTGGTCAGGGGGGTACTTTTATTTTGAAAAGTTACTATAATTATTTATGGTAAATGGTAACGGGTCTGTATTTGTATAGCGCCTTCTTAGGATTCTACATTAATTAAAATAATTAAAAGCGTTGGTGTTGGATGGAATTTTTTCAAAACAGAAATTTTTATAATTTATTCCTATTTTAACGTAAATGTTAAATAAAACTTTGTGTGTGGCTGACGCTCACAGCAGAGATGGAAACTTTCTTCTGCAGCTGCGTCGTGTTAAGCTGATTACTGCGCTGAATGGATTTTCCACTCAAACACTCCTCTGATGGACTGATTCTTATTACGACAGATTGTCACTTTGACAGAATGAGTGAAACAATATCACGAGTTAATCTGATGTGTGACAGCACGACGGCATCGAGGAAAAGAACCAATCACAGCTGGGAATCGTCGGGAAGAGCAGCAGCTGCAACAGGTTCGCTCTCGTTTGTTATCCAAAAATCGGAAAAACGTCCATTCTTCTTCCTCCTGGTGGGACGGCTGTCCATCTGCATCCATTTCTGTCTTTGTCTGGCTTGTTTCAACACGGTTTCCTCAGAAAGGAGCCCCGTAACGAGGAGGAGGAGGAGAGGGGAAAGGGAGCAAAGGGGTGAGCAGTTGTTGTCATGCATCAGCTGTAAAGGGAAACCTGCCATGAACTGTTTACCCACAGCTTATCATCTCCTGCTCGTCACACCCCTCCTCCCATCCCATCTATCTTGTCTCTCTCTCCTATCATCTTTCACTTGGAGCTCGCTGAAAAAGCAGCAGCTAAATTTTAATACCTTCATCTCCGTCTGCCCGACGCCGGCCGGCCGCTCCGCCTGCATCATCAAAACGCTTTGGATTTGTTTTGATTCCAGCGCTAATGCTACTTTTCCAACATCTGATGTTAAAAAAGGAACGAATAAAAAGAATAATTGGCTCTTTCGGGTTTAGAAACAGTCAAGCCGAGCCTCCAAAGACGAGTCCTGGACTTTCATGCATAAATAGTGCTCGTGCACGGCGGTTTCACATGCACCTCTCTGCTAAAGGATGAACCTGGTGTGAAAATGTGCAGGCGGAGCTGCAAGGTGTAAAGTGCAGGTGGAGATCCTGCAAATTCTCATCAGCTGAAATTAGAAAGCACCGTGTCTGCACATGCACTCGAGCCTCTTTGCTGAGTCTTAAACTCGTAACAAACACCGATCTTAATAAATAAAAGTGGTTTTGATGTTGCGTGATGTTCCACTTCACAGAGGATAAATCACCCAATAAAACTTACTCTGTGACTCAAAACTAAGTGATGAACATTTTAAGCTTACTGTGGAAAAAATCCTCTCCTTCTTCTCAGCAGGAGGTGCCATTCTTCACTGGATAATGGGTGGTGGGGGGTGTTTTTATAGTCCTTTTTAGACGACTTTAAGGGAGGAGCCAAGAGAGTTGGCTGTCTGATACATATTTATTCATTCTTATTGAGATTCACAAACTAAAATCCTGCAGAATGAAGCATGTGAGGCATTTCTGTGCATATTAACTACATTTTAAGGCACATTTACTGATATTTGCATCATTTTTTACGATTATTATTAATGCTGTGTTTTCATAGCTGCACTTGTTATCATGCTGCAACACAAAAACATGACTTACTGTACAAACGCACTGGTTACGGTTTGGATTTTAACGACTGGAATCGTTTTTCAGTCTCATCTAAATGAGCTGAAATGAATTTTCAAGCCAAATCTTTTGTTTTGGAGTGAAATCAAAAGAAAATTCATCAGTCAGACGAATCACTTTTCACATCTACGGCTCAGATAATGATCTCATATTCCAGGGTGTGTAATTGAAATAAATTCCACCGCGCCCGGGGGACACAGCAGCAGCTTAGAGCCAAGTCGTAATTTATTGCAACCTTTAGGATACCGATAAATTATGAATTTCATCACTAACACTCGTAATTTTTGCCTTTGAGTAGATTGGATGTTGGTCACCTCTGATCACACAGGTGTCAAACGTTTCCAGGCCGACTGATCTCATCATCGCGCGGCGAGATTATTGATAGCTCGTGTTTACAAGTTCCCACACAGGCAAAGCTACTCTAACCGCTGAAGGCAAAGGACTGACATATCATCACTCCAGAGTCGAGCTCGGCAAACGCATACATCCTCTTATCATCCAGCTGCATATATCACTTTGATGTATGCATGCACGGGCGCTGAATCAAAAATGTGTCTGCAGGGAGGGAGGAGACTGTTTTCTCTTCATCTTATAGTTCTTATAAATGTAAATGTGGTTTGAGGTGCAGGTACACATGAGTAAATAATAACCAAAGATACACATAATAAATATTCTGGAGATGAAGCTAAACAAAGAAAACCTTAGCAGGAGGGCCACAAATCAAAGAAAAGGCTGCAAATATGAAGCTAAATGCAAACAGAAACACTTTGCAACTTTAACTTATTAGCTTGCCTTATCCCAATAAAGGTCTTGTTTTTATGAAATAGTATTTTTGTTGAAAGTGGGATTTTTTGAGAACAAAGAATGTTCAATAAAACACAAAAAGTGAAAAAATACCTGCATTAATCATTAAAAAACTACAAAATAGTAAAGCCACCCATGCATAGAGCTGGAATGTGTAATGATGGATTTATATTTAAGTTTTAATGAAAGGGTTTTAAATTAAAAACACACATTATCATATTATCATGACATGTCTTCACAAATAGAAGAACGCCCATAAAAATAAAAGACAACACGATAATACATGTATTACAATTATTGGTAAAATGTTAGTCAGTGTGACTAAAGGTCAACTTTTATGTCGTACTCTGGGGAAAAAAAGCTCCGGTGCGCCTGTTTGAGAATGTAGAAGTCAGCTGGAGGAGAAAGTAGCTTCAGACGACAGGATTTAGAGTCTTACTTCCTGATATGTGGACATCTCTCCTCTGATTGGCTAACAGCAACACGACTCTACCACTGACTCTGTTTGCTCTGCAACGTTGATGTTTTATCTCCACCAATAACACAAGCCTGGAGGAGTTCTGCTGTGTGGTGGAGTTGCTAATGCTAACGGTTAGCTTCTACTAGCCCACACGTTCTCTGCTGTTTCCTGTTGCTAATGCTAACGTTAGCTACTAGCTGAGACGTTCTCTGCTGTTTCCTGTTGCTAATGCGAATTGTTAGCTTCTAGTAGCTGAGACGTTCTCTGCTGTTTCCTGTTGCTAATGCTAACTGTTAGCGTCTACTAGCTGAGATGTTCTCTGCTGTTTCCTGTTACTAATGCTAACTGTTAGCTTCTACTAGCCGAGACGTCCTTTCCCGTCTTGAGTCAAGATGGGTGAGTCCATGAATGGATTTTCTAATCCTAGAGTTTCACCGTCTATTTTCTATCAGAAGCTGATGCAGGAGATCGGTGTAGGAGACCATTTTCATGTTCAGCCTGCATGACACACTCAGAGTGACCCATTAGAATCAGAGATAATCATTAAAACATTTTTTTTCATGTTGCTACATCTAACCCAAGCTGTGGTCAAAACTTCATGATCATGTGGAAGTGAAAAATTAAAAATATACGAACTGGCTCAGCTATAAGTGTCATCTTATTCTAATTTAAAATGCATAACTTTCCTTTTTCCTGTTTTAAAATAAAAACAAATATAAACTAGAGTCAATTCCCAACTGGAAACCAGCTGGGATTAAAAATAAAACCTTTTACCACTTCAGTCGTTTTCAGTCAAAACACGGAAAAATAAAGTTTCCCTGATTGCAACAATGCTGCGTTTGTGTGTGTGTGTGTGTGTGTGTGTGTGTGTGTGTGTGTATGTGTGTGTGTGTGTGTGTGTTTTCAGCGCTCTCATCTGTGAGAGTACAGTGTGTCTACGAGGGAAAAGTCTCCCCCGGAGATACCAATCTCATTATGAGTCAAGCTAAAGTGCTAACACAGAGACACGTTCAAACATGACAAAATAGCTTCATAACTTCAAATCCAATAATCTGCCCCGCAGTCAGAAAAAGCTACATGTGCCTCAGCAAACCAGGATGATTATGTTCAATTAAAACATGTTGACACACGAGTTTCAGGCTGCAGAGCGAGCGAGCGAGCTCCTCCCAGAGTCACAGGGAAGGGGGTCCAGATGGGCCATTTGGAGGAAGCTTTCACACTTCGCCTTACGGTTGTTTTACACGGTCCCCAGGCTGCATGAGTGTTAGCATGATCTGTTTGTGCCTGCAAGAACATTTAGCGACATCCTACCCTGAAGTCATCTGTCAACAACAGCCACCGAGCGCAGATAAACAATGATTGACATAAATTAAGAAACAACAAAAGACGAACGTGAACAAATTCAGTTTAGTGCAACCTTCTGAGATGTTTCTGCAACGCGTTTCCTTTTGGGAAGTTCAGGACATGTGTGACAGGTGTTTGTCAGAAGCACATAAATGAGACACAAATGCATTAAAGACAATGTCAGATGTGTCATTGCCAAACCGGGAGACCTGATCTACACACAAACACACACTAGCCTAATCACCACCTCCTGAGCCTCAGTCAACACAAATAAATCAGCAGCCTGCCTCACAGCATCTATACATGTGTGATGTGTGTTTTCATATCAACACTGAGGTTGGATGATATATAAAGTCTTCCCAAGTCCAAAAAATGACGATGGGTGATATATTAGCCTGATACACACGTACGGAGTGATCCACCAATCACAATCGTTCTTAATCAGTTTATGGAAGCACACCATGAAGGATCCTCGTGCTTCAGATCATAGTTGAACTTCATTGGTTATTTGATGGGTCAATCAACACTGCGCTGTAATTGGTTACACTAGAGGATAGGGGGCGGTACTTCTGACATATCGGCCAATAGTTGAACCTGTAGCTTCAGCAGAAGGGGAACGCGTCATCTCCTGGTTCAGGTAGCATGTCTATTGGAAGTTTGAAGCTAATATGAAGATGCTGTGATGCGACAGAGATGCATCCAAAGGAAATATTGAAAGTTTTCAGCGGTATGTTACGTTGAACATATGACTTGTTGTAGACCAAATATTTTATTGGGGTACTTTAATTGGACCCTTGAGGATATAAAAAAACCCAATTATGTTCAAGATATTGTCGTTCTGTCAATGATATGAGGCTTCGAACGATGACTTGGACATTATTACGAATTTCAGAGTGGTTCTGAGTGTTTACTGTGTCTACAGTCATGGTTGTATCCTTCATTGATCTTATCTTTTTAATTATCTGTAACTTGTATATACACATAGAACAAGTGTTGCAAAAATTAATTGACATGGAAGTTTGTAATGCCTTGTCCTCGAGACTAATTCATATGGCACAGAAAATAATATCACTTGTAAAAAAATATTGGCAAAGGGCTCGGACTATCAACGACGGTCGATTAATCACCATAACTGTAATTTAATCAAATTTCATTCGTAGGAAGGGATGTACCTGATATTCATTTGGCCAGAAGGTGGAGACGGCAAGTTCGGCTTTTAGCCACTCTTTACCTGCAGAAGAAAAAACATTATGGTCAACACGAGGAAAGGAAAGAAGATCAAAAATGGTAAAAGAAACTGGATTAAATGAGGTTGAAAAAAGAACTGAGTCAGAGTTTACCGGTGTAGGTTGTCACGTTCCATATGGGGTTGGCCAATGGACCCTTGTTTACCTGTTGGGGGGGGGGGGGGGGGGGGGGGGGTGTTAAAAATAGCAGTTACGATAAAATCTGAACCAAACAGATTACAACATTAGCTAAGATCATATTATCCTGTAAACTGTCTTTGTTGTTGCCTCCTGTTAGAGAAAAACGAGCATCAGTAGCTGAACACATGAAAACCTTCCACATCAAAATAAAAAAATACGTTAACTCTTAAAACAAGCAGACGTACCCTTTTTAAAAATGCATATGTGCTTACTCTGATCAATATTAAACCACATTTTAGACACCAAACACCAGTTACCATAGGCCTGATTGTTCTTAATTAAACTTTTTAATAAAGACTCATTTTTTCAACACATCTGCAGTGGTCTCTAGTTTAAAAAATGCTCTGAATCCATCTTTGTGCTAAAAAAAACTCTGGCGCTCCTGTTTCAAGAACTAGACGTTAAGGTGATATCTGGACATCTCTCCTCTGATTGGTTAACAGCAACACGACTCTACCACTGACTCTGTTTGCTCTGCAACGTTGATGTTTTATCTCCACAAATAACACAAGCCTGGAGGAGTTCTGCTGTGTGGTGGAGTTGTTAATGCTAACGGTTAGCTTCTACTAGCCCAGACGTTCTCTGCTGTTTCCTGGACGCTAAACCAACAACAGCCTTCCCCGTCGTGAGTCAAGATGGGTGAGTCCATGAATGTTAAGTGACAGCGTGATGTCACACTGTCAGGCTTTTCTAATCCTAGAGTTTCACCGTCTATTTTCTATCAGAAGCTGATGCAGGAGATAGGTGGAGGAGACTATTTTCATGTTTAGCCTGCATGTGGAACTCAGACGACTGATCATATTTAAAAAATAAGTACAAAACAGTTTCTCAGTGAATTTGATCCTTATATATCCTGGAAGAGAGGGAATTTTCAACACATTCTGTTGCATGTTAGCTGCTGTATTTGTGGCCATGTTTCACAAAACAAAAGACCATTTTTATAGATCCTCTTCTGTTTTCATTTAACTGAGGGAGACTTTGATTTTTCTTCCAAATGAATGCATTACTGGTTATAAAACGTAGCCTCAGATGATACAAACGTCCATGCTAAGGTTTACATTTGGTCTTGATTTTCTAGGTTTATTAGATTAAATCACATTCAGCTGGTCGAAACCCAGGGCTGTCTGTGGTTGAAAATAGGCCAGAAGTCTCAAAGGGTTGCAACAAACAAAGCGCTCCATTTTTCATCCATGCTTGGAGTTTGGTGGTCGTCACCTTCACCAGGACGTTGAGGGTGCCGGGGCTGGAGCCGTCGGGGCTGCTGAGGAGATAGTTGAAGTCGATGCAGTGCGTGTCGTTCTCCTTCATGACCGGCAGCTGAAAGCGGGCCCTCTCTCCAACGTCGTACTGAGAGACATCCACGAACATGTAGGAACCTGAGAACGGAGGCAAACAAAAGGAATCATCTCAAAAACGTTCATTTGTGAATCTAAATGAAGAATGGGCCTGGTCGTGCACCAAACCCACAGCTTTAACAGAGCAGTGCTGCAGCCTCTGAGGAGGTAGTTAGTGTGTAGACACAGTCAGAATAATCACTGCTCTTGCCAAGAGTGGGCTGTTTGCCCACAGCTTTCGTTACATGTACCTACATGAACTCCAGCTTTGTGTGGATTCTCTTCCACAGAAAACTCAAAATACAGATCACTTAGATAAGAAATCAGAGTCAAAATAACCTCGTGTCGTCTCTGAATCGTCGTTTGTGTTTGCCCGTTCTCTTTCTAAAATAGACGTAATAAACCTTTCTTGTCACAACAAGAAATCTCTAAAAAGAACTCATTCTTTCCTTTCATGTCTGCATCCCCTCTGTTTATCTTGTATAAATATTGGTCTCTGCTAAAACTGGGGCTTGGCTGTCATCGTCCTTTCTTCTCAAGCACACGTTGGTTGGTTTGTTCTCAAAATAACGGGAGCATTAAGAATAAATGCACTTGACTGATTACTGGTAGCTGCTCAGAGAGTTACCATACATATTACCTCCAACAGCTGGCTCTGGAAAACGGGGCGCAGAAATAATACTTAATCTGGGCGTACCGAGCGTCTGCCCGTCCAGATGTTCTGGTAATCAGCTCAGACCTTAACCAGATGCTGCCGCTCTAAAAAATATGAAACCTTTTCTGCTGGAGTTTTATTTTAATCCCACAATTTCACATTAGCTCGTTATGAGCAAGGAAACACTAGACCTGTGGTGTCCAAACCTTTCAGATTTGACCCACCTACTCTGGTTGAAGCACATAATCATTCCTGCTAAACCTCAACACTTTTCATAATTATTTCTACCCATATCTGACTACTTTTTATGTATTACCACATACGTGGGCCCCATATGAGATCTATATGGGCAAGCCATATGGGTCCCAACAGGGTTTGTCTGCGGTTTCCATGGTGGCCCCATATGGGGTTTGCCGGTGTTTGAGTCAAACCCTCTGAAAACCCATGTAGGACCCGTTAAAACTATGTGGGCAAAACCCCATGGGGCCAATGTGGAAACTGTAGACAAACCCTGTTGGGACCCATACAGCTTGCCCATATATATCCCATATGGAGCCCACCTATGTGTGCTGGCCGGGTTAGAACAGTAAAAGTGTAAGAATCTATTTAAATTGTACTTTATTAGTGAAGATCAAAGCAAAACGTTACTTTTTGTTTCATGACCTGAAATCAGTTCCTGAGTCCCCCCCCCCCTTGAGGACCGTTTCACTAACCCAGCAACTCCAGGCCTCAAGGGCCAATGTCCTGCTTCAACACACCAGATTAAACTTAATGTGATAAAGAACATGCTTATGATGGGTTTAGTGATCAAATATTTTACCTTTTTCAAGGTTTTTAAATGAGTTGAGTCACCAAAATAAAAGCAGATTTTTCACAAGTGATCCAAAAGGGGTTCCAATGAAGGCAACTGGACTTCTTTGGTTTCTTGAAGATGTTTTGCTTCTCATCCAAAGAGCTTTGTCAATTCTGAGTGGAATATGGGAGGGTCGAGCTTATAAACTTTAGTTGTCTATTGTTACTCAATGAGCAGAAACTACCCATGAATACCCTTCCTCCCTACGGGTCATTAGTCTCTATTGTGTGGGAGTCGTTGAATTGATTAGATGCAGGAGGGTGTGACCTAGACTGAAACTGTTTGGGAATAAGATTCAGAGCTGCATTATAGGTGCTGGAAAGGTGAAACCTGAGTCCTCCTCCCCTATTTAATGTCGGTTTTTCCTGTTTGACATAGATAGCTTCCTTCACTCCTCTCAAAAAATCACCAATCTTCACTGTCCAGATTCTCTGCTTCACCAGCACATTTTTCACAAGCATAAATAAATTGTTAGTTTTTACACAGAAAAGGGAAAAAACTCAATAAAACAATTGAGAGAAGAAAAAAAAACATAACACAAAGGGACATAATTAACTTCATTACAATAAAAGTGTAATTAAATTAAACACAAAAAGAGAAATGCTATAACAAAACGTCCAAACGGTAACAAAAACAGTTTTATTATAGTTGCATTATGCACCTCATTGAATACGTCCTGCACAATAGGCGGTGGAACAATGGTGATCATCGGTTATTGTTTTGGTAATCTACTGATGGAAAACACACTCCTTTCCAGAAAAAGCAGAACATTAAAGCCGTTCAGCACACACACACACATCTCACCATCATCATTACCTCCACACTCGCCTGTTTCTGCACAAACACAAGCAGACACTCTTCTACCGCTGCCATTATTAGAACAGCCCCAACTTCCTGGCTGAGAATATCACCAACAAAAAGAAAACGGCGTTCCCCCTGTCAACACGCGCGGCCTGTATCCACCCTAAAACGAGCATGTGATGGATGTCACTCTTATTTCTTCATATTTGGCACCGATACTAAAATGGTGACATGAGAAAAGTGCCATTAAGATGGCTGCCAAGATGATGTGCCAGCTAAAAATACTTCTATCAGCTAGAGACCCAGATATGTCACAACACACACAACACTGCAAACATCACCTTTGGCACTTCAGCAAGCCATAACGCCGCCTTGTATCAAAATAAACCAGGAAATAGATTAACTAGAAGGGAGGATCAACAATAATTAATTTACTCCTGAAATACTTTTTTAGAAAATGATCCAAACTGTTTAAACGGCTCAAAATGAGCTTATAAAGTCAGAATTATGTCAACCTGAGCCAAAAGACACGTAACAAATGACTGACAGCACATGAAACTAATACAGGATCCATGCCACGCGAGCATCCTTCATGATGCCAAGAACATCCGGCACCTTCAGGCTGCCAGTTTCCAAAATGGCTGATGTCTTTGATCTGCCGAAGTCTAAAATGGCTGCTAATAAAATGATGACACGATATACCGACGAGGCTAAAAATACTGCAGTGACAGACCCAAATATGTCACAACAGCAGTGTGGTAGGCAGAGGGCCGTGTTCTTCGGCAAAACAATTACAGGTGGCAGGTGAAAAAAAAAAACAGCTGACAGAGTTGTTTTATTTTTAGGATCTTGAGGTGACAATCATTTAAACTTAGAGTGCAAAATAAGAACCACAACATAGTAAGATCAGTTAAAGTCCAATAATCATTGTTAAAATTACCGTATTTGATCCATTCGTGCCTATAAAGATGTTGATGGTTAGGGTTAGGGTCACCCTAACTAATCAGTTGAACCAAAAAGGTCAACAGAATGTGTTTTTATAGCAGACAAAGGGCAGTTGATTACAACAACAATGATGAGCAAAAAGAACAACAAAAAAACAAGAGACTATAAATATATATATATATACATACAGTACAATAAACAATGTTCCTGATGAGATACCAGAGAGCGATCCGTCCTCCCTCGCACCCTTTCAGAAGTCTCATCTCAAAACTGGGAGCTAAGATGGACCTTCTTCTGAAATTGGAAAGCCATTTTAATGCAGTAGTGAGATTGTGTTTGTATCAGTTGAGGCTTAGCAACAGGATCATGCGGTTTCTCACAGGAAGCCTCCTTGAGACAGTATTCCATGCCTTCATTACATCCAGGTTGGACCATTGTAACGGCTTACTGTTTGGGTCTCCAAAGCCGCATTTGGTGTAATTTGAATGTGCTTCACAAATAAAATGGTATGGTATGGTAGTATGGTATTGTATGGTGTGGTATGGTATGGTATGGTATGGTATGGTATGGTATGGTATGGTATGGTATGGTATGGTATGGTATGGTATGGTGGTATGGTATGGTGGTATGGTATGCTATGGTGGTATGGTATGCTATGGTGGTATGGTATGCTATGGTGGTATGGTATGGTATGGTGGTATGGTATGGTATGGTGGTATTGCATGGTATGGTGGTATGGTATGGTGGTATTGTATGGTATGGTGGTATGGTATGGTGGTTTTGTTTTGTATGGTGGTATTGTATGGTATGGTGGTATGGTATGGTGGTATTGTATGGTATGGTATGGTATGGTATGGTATGGTATGGTGGTATGGTATGGTATGGTATGGTATTGTATGGTATGGTGGTATGGTAAAAACGCGGACAAAGATAATGACTGAATCCTAAGCAGGTGGAACCATAAACAAATCAAATCAACCATAAATAAAATATAACTGAAAAAAAACAGGAAAAGACTTGTTTTGCTTACAATTTAAAGATGTATTAAACTGATCAAAATATAAACTAGTTTGATACAAAAGTCTCAGTGCATCACAATTCTTCCTTGCTTTGGTGACACTTCAACAGAAACCATTAAAATGAAGCTTGTGATTCAGGTTTTGCTGGGACACTGCAACAGAGCTCGGCTCTAATGTTATTTTTAAGCCTTTGCTGATGCATCTATTATTATTCAATCATTATTAAAACATTCACAGGCTCCACAGTTTTAATGTCTTTCTCTCCTCTCTTATTAGAGAGAATGCAGTTCAAAACTGGGAGGGGGGGCATGGAGAGAATGGCATGCCAAATAGGTTTAGAGTGTTACTGGCAGACAACATTATGAGTCAAGAGTATCTGCTTTAGTCCACTGAGCCTCTGAGCCCCGGCCCATGGATGCTCAACTGGCACGATGCTCGCTGCCAGCGTAGCGTCCCAGCCCCGCCGCGGTGGACAGTGCCAACATCAACCCCCAGTGAGAGTGCATAGACGAGTTTTATGTCTATTACAAAACCTGCCAAAGCATTCACGCACACTCAACATCGCCTGAAGTACAAACAGTGATTAGGACAATTCAATGTGGGTTCTAAAGAACAGAAGACTAATTGTTGACTAGTCTGAAAAGAATCCGAGTAAAGCCCCGAGCAGATAAACCCTCCTCTTCTCGCATTACCTTTGGCAACATCCCTGAACTAATCATCATAATAAAGTTTCTTCTAAAGGTCTTTTAGATGCCAGAAACGTCAACAAATCCCCCATAATAATAGAAGTTAAAATCCCTTTGTTTTCAGAAAGGCTTAGTGCAGCTGTTCTAAATTACACCATAGCCTCAAGGAGACCTCAGCAAACACACCAACGTGTCCATGGGCAAGGCATTTACCCTCCTATCTCAATCCCTCACTCATTTCCTCTACCTCCTTCAGCGTAGAGAACCTAGCTAAGTGCTGTAGCTTGTAACCCCTCCAGCAACCTGCTTCTCTACCGTTCCGCGCCCTGCTGGGATTATTAACACATCAAATGTCAGTTCGTGCTCGTACCTCTAGGCGAGACTCTGAACCTACCCTTCAGCAACCAGCATCTCCAAACCATTAACCTGCTCTGCCGTCCCTGAACCCTGCTCATCCCACTCGCTTTCAAACATTTTACTGCAATGTTAATTCTGAGAAATACCGTTGGTGCCCTGGGCAAAGAGTTCAACCGTGTCAAAGTGGGCACTCTGGCCTCGCTGCGCAGCGACACCTCTTGGTATTTATAGCAAGACTTTGGATTAGTACCACTGCACACCTAAACAGATGCAAGTCCACCTATGCCGGGCGACAAAACGAGATGCTTGAAATGAGACGCTCTCTAAATGTCAGCAAAGGTGGGTTGTCACGATGAGGAGTGGAGGAGATAAAGAACAACGTCTCATTGTCATGGTAACAGCGTCATAATCTTCCATAACAAGAAGAAGAGGAGGGTGAACGCTGGCGATGGGGCTAGATAAGTGGAAATAAGTTCTTTGATGGAAAGAAAAGAAAAAGAAGCAAAGGAAAGAAACTCAAACGTGCTTTTTATGATTTTTAGTCACGAGCAAGTTATTAGTTGAACATTTCACAGCCAGTTACTACAACATTTTCCTTTTAACACTGTAAAGTGGGCAACCTTGGCTGTTGGCTGCCATTGATTAATGACCTCATATTCTGTTAATTAGACACTCAGCCCTAAGGCAGAAAGATTTAATTTCCCCTTCATCATCATCACCAAGGAAAAAAACAACTGATTAAAGAGGGGGTTAGAGGAGAGCCGAAGAGAGGAAAGTCATTGTGAGTGTGGGAAGAAAAATCCAAAACTTCGTACTGATATGAAAATACTAATAAAAGTATTCTAGTCTCAAAACCAAAGGACTTCTATTGCAATGCCAGTCACCTTCAACGGCTTTAAAGCTGTGAAATGGTTGATAACGAACACAAAACTACAAATAAAGGAAGTTATTGCTTATTTCTTAAAAGAAAATATCAAAAATAAATTCTTTCTATGTCATGAAAAGCCCCAAATACACCGAAGAAGTGCAGAAATGCACCGAGTTGTTCTTGTGTCGAGGTGAAAATTGGTGAACAGGAAGGAGGAAGTTGAGCCTCACCTTGTGGCAGGTCTGGTGAGACATATGGCACTTCCTGGGTGTTGATGTGCGTCCAGTCAAAGTCGTCGTAAGGATCTTGTTGGTAATCACACTGAGAAAAGCCCTCATCAAACGTGCAGCTTCCTGCAAAAAAAGAAAAAATTCGATTTAGTTGACGCTACAGGAGCAACTATGTGGCTCAAAGAGTCAAAAAAGTTCATCTTAATACAAAATCTACTTTTCCTCCAGTCTTTCCAGAAGACATTTCCTGTTTGCTTTATTTCTGCGAGTGTGTGTTTGTCTCAGCTCATTAAAGAGCCCACCAGGAGTCATCACTCTAGGCCAGTCAGGATCACCTCTGACTCAACCAACAGAGCCTGGAGCCGATCATCTGAGCCCATCACCACGGCTTCGGGACAAACATGTGTGAGCTGGCCACCTCTGGCTCCGCCTTGAGAGGAAGTTCGCCCTAATGCAGAGAGACGCCACTTGTCCCTGACAGCCAGCTGAACCGATGACACTGGTGATATCGCTGATAGGAACAGCATACTGGTTACTACAAGCTATCTGATCATTGACCCAGCAGTGATGCACAGCTTGTGTTAATACAGCGTCTGGGAGAAACGTGGCTAAGAAAAGCCATAATACCGTCTGACTGAAGTTGCTGCTAGTTAATGAGCGAGTGGTGTCCTTTTCATTCAGCCACTATCCAAGACAAACGTCCAACATTTATCCACAGGCGACCACTGGCTGTTGAGCAGCAGACTCTCAGCTCAAAACAAACAGAGCTAAAACCAAAGTTGAAGCCCAACATGAAGCTTTCTGGGTTTCCTGTAAAGCTTCTCCTTGAGAAAAACAAACTAACGTAGACTCCTCTCAGCAAGGCGCTATTCAGCCTGAGGATATGGCTAATGCGGTGAAGATCTGGTAGTTTGACGTCGTAAAATGCACAGGGAGGTGATCAGATGAACTGGAAGTCAAAAGATGGAACTATAAGAGACAAAGATGGTGTAAAATTGTATTTTCTTATAGAACCACTGCTAGATTTACCCAGTCTTGATCAAATATAAAATAATGCACATTCAGTGTTTAAAGGTGCAATGTGTAAGAACGAAGAAAGAATGACATCCTGTGGTCAAATTTGGGTACTGCAGCCCATTTTCCTAAGCAAAAATTTACTTTCTCACTGCCGTTCCATGAGTTTTGTGGCTGCTGCCGGTTACGGATCAGCACCAGAAGAGTCTAGATGACGAGTGAAGATAAGTAGATAAATACATCGTCATAGCTAGTGCTAGCACTCTAGGGTGTTTTATGGTAGGGAGCACTTACTACACTGATTACAGTAGAATGTCTCTGGTATTAGAGGAAGTGTTGTTTACCATCTTGTTGTTATAGTTCTGAACGACTCATTAAAGGAAGTAAAACACCACAATTGACTCATTATTCACTTCACACACACATTTCACTGTAATATCCAGTTGTTAATTCACTGTTAGCACTGTTAGCTCAACGTTAGCCTCTAGCGTTCTTCACCCGATATTAGAGTAAAACAAAAAGATGCCGTGGCTTCTTAGGGGGACAAGCAATAACTTCTGTGTCGCTCCTGTTTGCTGGCTTTGGAACAACTCTGGAACATTTTATCTGCCAGCACTGCAGCGTTAGCTCGGCGCAGACTCGGCAACCTCACAGGCGCAGATTGTAAACAAAGACTACATCCCTCTACAGTTATACTGAAAGGAGAAAAACTGACAACCCCCCAGCAGGCTGAGAATGAAATCTGTTTCAGTTTAACCTTCCTTTCATCATGATTGAGACATTAAACTGTTTTGTATTTATTTTGCTGTAGAATTCTTACATATTGCTCCTTTAAGATCAAAGGTCAAAGAACTCTGAGAACACGTAACTTATTTCTGAAGACTTAAAGAGATCAAAGAGCAAAAAGAGTCACAGAAAAACTACAAAGGAAACCGGTTTGAGAAGAAGAAGCCACCTCCAAGCGTTATCGCCAACCAGCACCAACGCAAACCTATTTGCATCCAGTTAGCGGTTGCAGCTCTGCTACCTGTGACCTGGAGCGGGGCTGCGGCGGCTCTGATGGAGAGCAGAACGACAGATACCCCGCTGATCTCAGCTCCGGCTACAGACGCATACCAAGAGGTGACAGACGCCGCCAGAGGAGAAACAAGTTAACATCAAACTAAGCAACAGTCTTTGTCTGCCGGCTGCATGGCTGGCTTTGACTCACTTCCTCAGAGGGACACTGGATCACATTCCTCTCAGCGTCAGTCAGCCTCTTCCTGTGCGCTTCTGTTTGCTCTAATTCAGTTCAATTAAGTCCTTTGTCACAGCTAATCCCCTGTAGCCATGCTGAAGGATGTGCAGGGGCGGTTCAGTGCAAACATGATTGTTTTTTTAATGCAAACTTCTTCTCATACGAACTCATGTTGATGTGAAAACGCTGTGCTTTGTCTCTGTTTATGTTTGTGGGAGCCTCCATGACCACTTGTCTCCTACAGAGCGTGTCACTTTCCATCTTGCTGTCAGGTAGTTCTCTCTGCATGGTTCAAAAGAGCAAAGTGTGCATCACTTGTGTTTTTGGAAGTGCACGTTGGTGCACGTCTAAACCAGAACACATACACAACTTTAGGAAAAAAACTTTAAAATGTACTTTTTATTTACCTTCTAACATTTTTAATCTGGGATGTGCACGAGAATGTGTTGCATGAAGACTGTGGTTCTGTTTCTGCTCGTTTATTATCCCAGGGGAACCAGATTTAGTTGCATGGAGGGAAACATGCCAAAATTTGAAAATTTGAAAAACAAGTTTTCATTAGGGCTGAAATGAATACTTGAATAATTTGATTAAATCGACTATAAAAGTTGTTCGATTTATATTTTTGAAATCGACTTCATATTTTATCACTTCCATGTTATACAAACTACTTCCGGTGTGACCTTCCGGTTACTTGACACAAGCGAGCTTGTTCTGCAGCTACAACAGATACTACAGTTAGCAGAGCGAGCAACAGGGCGAATGCAAAAGGGATGATGACACCCAGAGAAAATGCCAAAAAGTTTCCAAGATGTGGGAATATTTTAAACTCAAGCCAGTTGACAAGACTGCTAGCTTAGCGCTAAACTAGAGTAGCACTATGCTAGCGTAGCGCTATGCTAGCGTAGCGCTATGCTAGCGTAGCGCTATGCTAGCGTAGCGCTATTCTAGCGTATAGCACATAGCGCATAGCTAACATTTAAACCACAGAAACCAGTTTAATTAAAAAAATAATATGTCAATCACATTTCTGGTATTTTTCTTTCCTAAATGTGACTTGGAAGTAAAATTGGAGTTATGTGTTTTTAGTGCTAACACTCTTCGACCATGTTCTGACATTCCTGATGAGATTAGCTTCATCTAATCAGCTGCAGCGTGTTTGGCCTCCTGCTCCCTATTACCTCACCTACATGCCTCACACTATTTAGTTTTACAGCTCTTTTCCTGCCTCTGAAGGTATATATGGTGTACTGGGTTCAAACAGAGCATGCTTTAAACGTGTGCTGTGTACACACACACACACACAGACCTCCACTCAGCTCAGTGTGGGGTGTTTCACGTTGGCTCAGCAGAGAAGAAAAACATGCTCTTGTTTTAAATTTCACTTTAATGCTTTAAAAGAAGATTTTTTTCAACTATAGAACATTCTTCAACTTTCATTTGCAAACGTCTGAATGATACTCGCTGCTGCTGAGAAACAAAAAATGTGTGTGAGATGTAAAAGGGATTTGAAAAACTGGAAAAACCTTTACACACACACACACACACCTCCTGTAAGCTCTCCAACCATCTCAGTTAACACTTCTCCCTTACTGCCACACACACATGATCTGACACATGCGTCTTACAGTAAATCCACGTTGCCAGTAACGAGTTGAGCAGACCTTCAACTCTTTTTCCTCTGCTGGAAAGTCAATGTGCTTCTTTTCTGTATTTTCCAGCTTCGTGTTGAACATCTTCTGCTAGTAATAAAAGCTAACAACCTTAAGGTTCTGTTGTCTCTAATACTGGCTGTTTGGGTTGTTTTGGGTAAACTGCTGCTAAAGTTTTACAAAATCACTACAAAGCTTGAAGCACTTCTAAAGAAACGATGAGGATTTAAATGGTTGCTTATGTAAACCTTATAGTTGCTAAAAGTGATGAAAGAATTGCAAACATGGCAACACAAAAACGAACAAAGGCTGCGTATGTATTGCCGTCAGTGAGGAGCATTTGGGAGGTAAATAGTTGCATATTTTAAGTTTCAAATTTCAGAATCAAATTCATACAAAAGGTTTATTTTCCTTAAAGTAAAACATCAAAGTCCCGTTCAAAGAATCTCAATGCATTCTGTCACTTCTGATTTATTAATTGAGTTATAAAATAGCAGCACATATCTGTATTATCATTAATTTTATTATTTTTTACATTTTGAGACTTTTGCAGAGCTCCGCTGGAAATAAGGAGCAACATCAGATAAGAAAGTCACTGTTAAAACATGAGTTTTCTTAGACTACTATTTGTTTTGAGCAGGTGATTTATTGAATATTATAGCAGTTTCACTCAGAACTTAAATCCAAATGAAGAATAATAAACATCAACCAAAAATACTGACACTACTGGGTGAAAATATCTAGCCTGACCAGCCATGCCAATGCTTCGTTATGGGAAGCAAAGGGTCCCGTAACGGTCCCATTCAAATAACCCCACCCCCTGAGAATTCTAACCGAGCCAATGAGCAGCGTACGTCACACACAGCAACGCTCAGTTTCTCATAAAAAACAAAGATGGCGTCTAAAGCAGAGTTCGCTGTGAAAACAAGGAAATGACGTGGAAGTGTGAGGCTGCAAACATCTAGTAAATTTAAAACATATTTGCTCTGGATATCGTTTGGAAAAGTAGTAGGTAAGTCTTAAACATTTTTGATGTTTAAGCCTCACACTTCCACGTCATTTCCTTGTTTTCGCCTGAAAGGACGCACCAATGCTTTATTACCGTAATGCACCACGTATGCGCAAAGCAAACTTTAGCTAAGCTCCAGCGTCGGCTGGCTTGACCACGTATTTCTAAGTGTTGGCTCACTTAACCACGGTCATCTTGTCGAAAACCGTCCTGTCTCGTAGTTTTCATTTGAATATTAATACAGAATTGGTTATAACTTACGTTTTTACTACAAAGACAACTATCATTCACGTGTTCACCAGACGCCATCTTTGACTACAGCTAAAAAACTACAGCGTCACGCGATAGTCGTCATTTCTGCCTTTTTTCTGATTGGTTATTTTTGAGCTGGCTAGTCCCGCCCCTCATGGTGCTCTCTGCCTCTGAGTATCCAGACTGTGTGGAACAGACAGAGGGCGAGTCTGGCAGGCCAGGTTAGAAAAGATCTGAATGAGTCTTTGGGTCCGGTGGGAAAAAAGGTGCATTTCAC
Source organism: Aphyosemion australe (assembly GCA_006937985.1). Classification (NCBI taxonomy): domain Eukaryota; kingdom Metazoa; phylum Chordata; class Actinopteri; order Cyprinodontiformes; family Nothobranchiidae; genus Aphyosemion; species Aphyosemion australe. The sequence continues at coordinate 648,032 of SSNS01000220.1, forward strand.
ATTCAGAGCTAATTGTATAATATGTTATAGCTAATCTTTACAACAGTTTTCAAAGTACATGCATATTCATGAGAGTGTATCCAGATGGGTCCTTATTATTGCCACTGTTTCCTACATCCACAAGGGCAGGCACACACACACACACACACACACACACACACACACACACACACACACACACAGTAAGAGAAAGAGAGGGAGAGAAAGGTACCGACTGCATGCTAATCACTCTAATCAGCTGCTCTGATTGGCTGCTTTGCTAATGAAATAATGGTGACTCATTTGCATAATAAAATAATTAGAAGGACTCGATAAAGGCTCAAGGGCAGAGGGAGAGAACCACACACACACACACACACTTACATATACAGAAACACACAGTGTGACACGGGACAGCCGCAGTCTTCTCTAAAAGATTGCTGAATGGCATCAGACAACATCTGCCACCATCGCTCAGAATCATTTTGTGATCATTTGCACCGACCTCTGCCTACATGAGGTGAATCAGACTAAAGCTGCTCAAGAACACGGGTCCATCCAGGCCCAGAGGGGTCACCGGAGACACCAGGACCATCTCCCAATTGTTGGCGTAGATCAAGATTATTAGCTGGCAATGACAGGATTCTGTGACAATGACTAGTTTGATTAGCCGTTGCTCCCCCAGCGTGATCCACCTGATCTGCAGAGGAGGCAGTATTAAATCAGATCTAACAAGTCCACAAAGGTAGAGGTCCCTGGGACGTGCTTAAATTAAATTAAACTCTGAGGTGTTTATTTCTCCTCTGGATAAATCAGGAAAACCCTTAAGGACAAATCAACCATAATAGACTCACTATCAAATCTACGTTTAAAAAAAATATTCATCCTTGAAACTGAAAATAAAACATCTCTAGAAGGCATCGTGATTAGGTTTCAACAGAGTGGTTTAACATTGGTTTTCTGCAACAAAGACAATAAAAACAAGCAGCTAGGAATGTGCTCAACGGTTATGCACGGCTCTAAAATAAGACACTGTTATTATTAAACCATGTGTAAAAGATTATATCACTAAAATACACCCAACTGCCATTCCTGCATTAAACGTGTTTTTGCTGTGAAATTACTGTACGGCAGCTTGAGTTTCTGGGGCAATTTCTAAAAAATCTATGTAGCAAATCTGCTGTTTATTATAAATGAGTTTAGATACAAGTTCAACAAGCTCAGCCTGCAGAATACACAAGGTCACTGAAAAGATACACCAGTTAGATCAGGTCAAAATAACCTTAATGACCCGAGTGTCTCCAAAAACAAAGATACTTTCTAACGTCTTATCTGTCCACGTGCTAAATCTTTGAAGGACTGTCGTGTCGTTAGAGGTCAGATGGGTGAGAACATCTCCAGGTTTTAGCCCTGATTGTGAGCAGAGGTCAAAAATTTCTCAGGAATCTAAAAGTCTAAAGAGCAGAGACGTCATCGGACCCCTCAACAAACTCTGCTTATAATCTGAATGAAGTACAAACCCTCGGTCTTCTTCACGTCTCTGTGAACGTCTAGTATTTATCACAGGAGCTCTGTTTCAGTCTGCGGGCAGAGATACCATCACCAGGGAGCAGATAAGACAGCGCGAGTGAAAAAAGGTGAAACAGCAAAAAGGAAAAGGGTATAAAGGAATGAACAGACAAGGGAATTCATTTTAGGGAAATTTGATCATATCCCAACCGACTGTGTCCCGAAGGGAAAAGTGGAAAGGAAGATATTTTCAGGGACTTGTCTAAACTAGTAGCCTGGTAAGCTATCGTATATATGTTATGTCTGGCTACGCCTCATTGAAAGAAACCAGTCATGAGGCAGAATCTACAGTCGTCTATCTAACCGTCTCTGCACGCAATTGGACAGCACTTGGACCAATCAGAGCAAAGAACAATGTGACATTTTCATTGCTACAAAAATCAATCAATGGGGTAGTCAGTCATACACCGTCAAAGAAAAGCTCAAGTCTACATCGTCCAAAGTTTACACCAAAGCTGTTTTGAACAATCGCCGTTACTAAGTCAGCATCATCTTTGTAGTTTTTCTCCGTCGTAGTTCTGGTGGTAAGCCCGCCCCACAAACATAGAGACTTGGTCTAGATTTCTAGTCTATTAAACTACAGTAAGACGCCCCTGCTTGGTAGATGGTCTATTAGAACATGGCTAGATTGTGGCAAATTAGAAAATGTACTTTAGTGCAAATGTAATCACAGTGCTGCTTTGCTTAACACTCTCCAAGTACTTTTCCCTACTATAGAGAGCCTAAGTCACGCCCATCTACTTCTGGACCATGGGTCTCCGGAAGAACAAAAAAATTAATGCAAGTCAACGGGGCTATAAAAGCTAATTTCTAATCCCGTTTGTTATGTGCCATGGATTTCACATATGATGTTCGTGAATTTTAAAGACACCTCCTAATGCCAAAAAAGCGCTTATTTTAGGTCTTGTCTGAAAAGATGTCCAGGACTACAAATGCGCATCACCAGGAGGAAAGAAGCACCATAAATCTGGCCATGTGGTAAGTAGCAGCTATGCTAGGGCAGAGGAGATTCTGTGGTGACATCATAGATGCGACGTGCCAACGTCTGATTTGTAGTCATAGTAATTACGAATTTTGACAAGCTGATAAATCTCAAAGTACGAGACAGTTGTGGTCGAAACACACATTGTTACTTTTCATTTAAATTGAAGTACAACGTGTGATTGAGGGCGTAAGGCACAGCGGATTCGAAAATAGCTCTTTTAGCCCCGTTCGCTTGCATTCATCTTTACGTTCTTCCGGGGACCCATGAGCCGACCGGAAGGGGACGAGACTTAGGCTCCCTATTGTCCACGTTGTTGACATGTTTTCCTGCTTCCTCTCCATGCACTATGATTCTGCAATGTACACAGCTGAACTGAGTGAGATGCTATCACATGATTAGATAGCCAAAGCATATGTAGCCAGTCTTTCTTTAAATTCTCTACATTAAAGCTACACAGCGCACGAAGACCCAACGGTATGGCATGCCATGCTTCAGTGTCCTGCCTGATTTCCAATCCTATTGCACATTTAACTATTTCTTGTGTATCTCTAACCCTCTCTGTTTTAATTTGTGTAATTTATAAGTGGCCAAGTCTTGGTTCACCTTTTGGCATTATGTATTTATTCCTTTGGCTTGATTGTTTACTCATTGTTTTATTCTTTTCTCTACCTATGTATTTTTATGCTTGCCTTTTACGTGTTTTTTTTTTTTTACTTTTCTTGGGTCTCTTTTCTGTTTTAAGTCTCTTTTTGTGCTTTTATTGTACAGCACTTTGGTTAACTGCCATGCTATTCTTAAATTGTGCTATATAAACAAACTGTTATGTTATGTTATGTTATCGTATGGTATGGTATGGTGGATACACCTTCATTAAATTTAGGAAGTTTAGTGCATACTTAAGATTGTGATGAACCAATCATGTGGTATCTTGTGTAGTGGGGAACCCTCTGTCTTACTACTATACCCGTAAGAAGACCCAACAAAGACCATCCAAGCATTGGCTCATTTCTTACATCATATAAAGATCATCATGTAGCGTGAGAACCAATAATTACAATTGCATACATTAATTCCAAATTCCACTGCTAATAATCCTGGTTACTTTAAAATTATTACAACTACAACCAAATCCACAGAAAATTATGCCAGCAGACACGAGATTTCTAGTCATAGTTGACTCTGTGGGGCGTGTCAAACCAATGAATCACTACAGAGTTTGGAATTTGCAGCTCAATTCAATTCAAATGTCTTAGAAAGAAGGAGGGAGGAATTAGTTTCACAGGAGCAGCATATTTGTAGCGTTTGATGATAATAATAACGTCCTGTTTGGATCTCTGAGCTTTGTGATGGAGTATACTCTATACTTATTCTCTGTTTGTTGTTTTTAATCTGAGACCACGCATCACAAAGCATCCCTGAGCCGACCGTCTCAAGGACACTAATAAAGTTGTACCTTATCATTTACTCCCCATGTCATCCCTACTTTTTGTTCCCTGTCTCTGGCTCTTGTTCTCTCTCCCTGGCTCTCGGAGAATAGGTGAAATTAGCCTGAAATGATACAAGGTGACATCAGAGAAGCTGACATGCACACACGCACAAACTCTCACTCGTCACGCCTCGGTGGACCTTGCAGCGCAGCGCGACGCCATCAAAGCCAAGACCTATACACACACCTTGGCTGTTAAACATACACGACCGAATACACGGCGACACGCAGACACACCGTCACACACAGAGTGACACCCGTGCACACTCAGAGAAGTAGTTTAATTGGAAGTGCTGAAGGCTGAAGAATTTTTCCTTCATCTCACAATGCTGTAATTGAATCTGAGACGTGTGTGTGTGTGTGTGTGTGTGTGTGTGTGTGTGTGTGTGTGTGTGTGTGTGTGTGTGTGTGTGTGTGTGTGTATGTGTGCGAGTGTGTTCAGCTAATTCAGGAGTTTCCGTTGACAGCAATAGTAAAAACAGAAATGTGTTTTTTTTACTTTGCTTTTCTGACAATCTTCAGCCATCACAGCGCTCCTCTCGAGGGTTAACGTTACATTTTAATTCAAGTTTTAATTTAAGTCTCACGGTTTCCCACAAACCGATATTAGGGTCCATCAGAGTGTCTGGTGGAGTGGAAGTAATGGTTTTCACCAACATTTTAATATGTCTGGCTTTTGATAAAACATCTACTTGCTGTTTAACCTCACGTTGGTGCAGGCAGCAGGCTGCGTCTTTGTTCACATACTTACTGCTACACAGCGCTGCACTGCATGTAGTACTGGAGTGTTCCACTAGGGGGCAAACGAGAGTATTCAGACCGGATAGAGAGCCGGGACAACCAAAACAAACATGGCGTCAATAAAAGTTAAATTTGAGATTACGGCAGAAAAAAGACAGCAGTGGTATCGTAGATGGTGTGATAGACGTCTAAACCAGAGACGGAGTCGGTGAGTGTGTCTCGCTCGTTTTGTCAACTCCACCTACTGGTTACTCGTATATTACAGCGTTCGGGCGAGTCACCTCGCGTTGCGTTAATTTCAGGGAATGCGCACAAATGACGCTTCAAATCAACGCAAGCTACGCGTGGCAACTATTTTAAACACGCGTTTGCGTCGCTAAACAGCAAGTATATTCCAGCCCTTAGGGAGCCACTTTGGTAAATCTCAACCATCACTTTTACAGCAACGTTGTCAAAAACGGCACATTTTATGTACTTTCAGTGACTTGTTTGGTAAAATGTCATTACGTAGACATTTGATAGTAAAAGAATCTTCTAGGTTCTAGATTTTATGACAAAATAAGGTCAATGTGGTACCCAAAAACAATGATCTACTTGGACAACTGGAAACAAAAGCCCCATCAGAAACCAATGAAGTGTGTGTCTTACTAATGACCAGCTTTCACTGTATCCTTGTCGTGCATTACAATAGAAACAGGCACAGGCAAGTGTGGGAACTCCTTTGCGGACATAGTTGTGTAATACGATCACTACCATTGAAAAGTTGAGCATGAGAATGGAAAACGTCATTAATACTGTTTTAGTTCTGAAAATATCATAAGAAGGCAAAGAAAATCCAGTCTGACCTTTTTATTTTAGACTTTTATTTCAAATCAAAGCTTGTTGTGGGCGTTGATTGGGCAGTAGACTTTAACTAAGGCACTAATCACATAAATACATATTAACATAACCCAATTTTTAGGTTTGCTAGTCTTTTACAGTTAAGTTTATGGCATTCTTCAATAAGGTTTTCTAAAAAACACACACACATTTGCATCCAGATTCAAATAAATCAAAGGTATTGGAGCCCAAAACCTTTGTCTTCTGTAATCTAACTCCTGCAGGTACTTCCTGGTATTCCATTATGACAACAATCAGAGCATCTTTGGACCTTTTTTGTTGGACATTCATCTCCTTTTGTGGACACTTCGCTAACATAATGATTAGGTGATTAATCAAAGCGCTAATCGTTGCTCTGCAGCTCCGCTGCCGCTTTCATCTGAAAAGCTGGGATAAATGATCATCTCTTTAATTACAGATTAATCGCATAATAGTTTCAGCTTTCACGCTTGTAGAATTTCATTATGGATTAATATGTGGATCACTTTTGATTGAGCTGGTAATTATTAAGACTGCGAGATGACAAAGGTAGTCCAGAAATAGCAGAACCCAAAGTCATCTTTGCTTCGTTTGGTCATTATTTAAAATTCCTCATAAGAGCGACGTAACTAAACTACCTAAATAATCTGTTGACGATCAATATCACCCCTAACCCCTGCATGCCTCACATCTCTATGGTAATACTTCCTTCTTTGTGTATTTGGTGTGGCTGTGTGTCTAGAGATAGTTGTCAGACGGGGTCAAAGCCTTCCATAGACACTATCTTTATGATATTCACCTCTCACTTGCATTCTTCCCCTTATCTACTTCCTGATCGTTAATCTCTATTGCTATTCAAATTGTGACATTTAAAGCAACTTGGCATGCTGGCTGGCTGGCAGATAAGGCAGGAGGTGGGGAGTGATGGAGAGATGTCAAGGAAAGCTTTTTGTTCACGGGGAACGTTGGGAAATCTTCCCTTCCCTCCCTGTGAGTTCACCCTAAAGAGTCAGATTACCCTCATTCTCATGAAAGCTGAACCATCCCCTCCTCTTTTGTGTATTTGTTCACCCGTTTAGCTATCCCCACACCCACTACTCTGTTAACTGCCTCTGCCAGTGCCGCGTACAATAGAGCGTATTACCTGAGGTGCCCCTTTAATCATTCACTATCAAACGTGATGCTCTGGGAAAACCGAGACACTTGAGCTTTTCCTCAAACATGGCAGGTACACTTCTCGTTCCCCTTCTGCAGCAATAAAAAAGGAAACCGAACCCAACAGAAAGTTTTATGGTTTGCAATTAAGTGCCAAGATGACTCCAGACATTTCTAGCCTATATTGTCACCGAATGGCTAACCCATAAACCATCTTTGCAATTACATCCTATGTCAGGGTGTGTCACTGTGAATGAGTCAGGGGGGAGTAATTATTTGGGCTTTAGTCAGCACTCGGCACCGCTCAGACCCGAGAGTGCAGCTCGTTTTTTTCTCAAATAAAATCCCCAAACAACAAGTCTCAACTGGATGCTTCACCCCCCCCTCTCCCTCCGCTCACTTGACCTCAAGAATGCTGACTGGCTGATTCACCACAGATACTCAGCCTGCATAAACTTTAACCATATTATGACTCAAAGTGGGATAAATCCAGGAGGCAATTAATATTTAACTGCATCTAAACATAATGAGTGATCTGCAATTCATAAGATGTGAGTCATACGACTTCTACGCAGCTAAATGAAGCTTTACAACGATATTCTGGCCTGCAAAGAGATCAGTGGGTTCAGAAGAACTGAGACAGTCAGAGGACTGTCATTATATGGGCGGAGCTTAAGCCACTACCAGGGTTATTATTGTTAACAAAATAACGAAAACTAGAATTAAAATAATTTTTTGTTAACTGAAATAAAACTAAAAACGAATTTTTGAAGAAAAAAAACCTGAAACTAATTGAATTTATAGAGAAAATTAGCTAAGTTTTCGTGTTAATGTCATTCGTAATTTCCGGTAGTTTTTTTTGTGCGCGTGCCACAACAGATGCTACGTTCGATTTACCTCAGAAGTCGGAACTTGGAACTAGGAATGACATCACACCTGAGTTAACAGAGTTCTGGTTACCGTAGTCAGAGAAGTTGGAATTCCAATATGGCGGTGCCCTCGAAAACTGCTGTTTTTGTAGCTCTCAACGAACACAGACGACTAATAAACAACACTTTTAGTTTGTTCAGCTTAGAGACGCAAGCGCTACACGTAACATTGATTTTAAATGCACTCTTATATGTGTGTCTTGTAAAATAAACACATTTCAACCAAAACTTACTGTTGTCGATACGGACAGCTGCCATCTTGGATCTCTAGGTCAGAGTTCTGAAAAACCTTCCGAGTTTCCGACTGGGAGGTCCGACTTTGCGGGCGTTTAACTTTATCTTTCCTACTCGGAAGTCGGGATTTCCGAGTTCCGAGGACAAGTTGAACTCACCATTAGCTCGTCAGTCAACGCCGAGCGTCATGTCGGCAAGAGTTGGGAGGAAGTGACAGACAGTGTTGTACTTGAATGCGTTCATTGAACGATCGTTTGTGAAGGTTTTGTTTGTGAACGTCAACTGAACTCGCTCGTATTTTCCCTGGCGAACGTTAAAGTGAGCGCGCTCATTCTGGCGTGTGTGAACGGGTTTATGAACGGCGTTCCCTCGTAGTTTGTGAGCTCCAGATTTCCATGGCGCTAAAGCAGCTAAGCATGTGTTTTTGCCTTCATTTCTGTCTCTAATGATGCTAAATCAAATCAAATTGCACACACATTCTATCAACCCAATATTATTATTATTAGTAATATTTTTATTATTATTATTATTATTATTTTAAAGACAATACCATTATCAAAATGTACTTAAAATAGTATTGTATTTTTAGGTCTGTCCTATATTTGCCAGTGATACATATATATTTTTCTCCTGTTTTGAATTGAAATACAATTTAAAAGCATTATTTTTTTAGAAATTAAAAGAGTTTGTGTTTACAATAATAATGTCAATGACTATTGTTTGATTCTCTGCCTCAATATTTTTAATTTAAAAAAATTGCTTTCGGGGCAAATTTTCTTGAACGATTAAAATGCGATTAATCAAGATTAATTAATTACAAAGACTCAATTTTTTTTAATTGAGTCCCACCCCCAATTAAAACTAAATAGAATAAAAACTTTGATGTAGAAACTAAATAAAAACTAATAAAAAATGCAAAACTATTAAAACCTTGGCCACTACACACCTGTTCTCACCCACATGCCACCAAAGCCAACCAGGCTTCTTTACATGGCAACACTAAACCAGTCACCACGCTCCCTGATAGCTTACTGATAAGTCACCAGGAGAATACAGTCAAATAGTGCTTTATTCATTGTAGGCTGTTTGAATGGGCCAATCACAGGGCAGGCAGAGGGCAGTTTTTGTTGGAGCCAATCAGAACAAAGCTGAGGTTTTGGACAGGAAAGCAGGTCTGGTGTGGAAGAGATAAGAGCAGAACAAACACACGTTAAAAACCAACCCCTGCAGACATGCACACACGGAAAACGTGAGGAAAGTGATGCCTGGTGACGGAGGAAGAAGAATATATTTATTAAAAAGACAAGAATGCATGGATGGAAAGGGGAGAAAGTGATGAGAAAGAAACAGCAAAGAGAGGCGGATATCCAGCTGTGAATTCAGAAGGAAATCCCATCCAGGAGATATAAGTAGGTTAAATCTAGAGCAGCTAGCTTAGCAAGTCAGCAGCTGAGGCTGGTGACACACTGAACTGCCCGGCTGACTTCTCCGATTGTCCAGCAATGGGTTCAAAGGCTGACTGATTTACTGAGTGAGTGACGGGCGGGTTGGATTTACTCTAGCCCGTGTTTGTGCAGCAGAAGCAGTTCTGTTGTTCAGCCTGTCGGACAGAAAGCAGTTCTCCCTGCTGACACACAAAGAACAACCTGAAACAGCACTAACACTGGAGAGATCGGCCCAGACGGAGAAAAAAGACACAAATAAACACATTAAAAAGCCTCCAGAATATCCAACTTCAAACGAGAAAAGGGGGCTTAAAATAACAATCGGAAAATGTTTCTGGGACGTCTGAAACCAATAAAAATCAAATATGAGGAGAGAAAAAAAGTGGTGTGTCAAAGAAGCTCTTTTATCTGCAGTTGTGACACAGTTCTGTCGAACAACAAAAGATACCTAACGATAGCATTTACTGTCCTGGAGGAAAATTTGTTTTTTACTGCCAGCACAAAAAAAGCACAATCCACAGCGCCGAAAGCCGTAGGGATCCAAACAAAGGGAATAACGTACAAATGGGAGTAACGTGCTATAACCAGACAACTACCAAAGCGTGGTACATGCTACATGTAGCAGAGAGACTGTCTGGAGAGCTAAATGCACATTATTCGTTTCTGTTAGCGTGTTTGCAGAAGCTAAAAACGGCTCCATGTGAAATAGCTCAACTCTGCAAACCTCGTGTATACAAGTGTCAACATAAACCAGCGCTTTCAGCAATGCTAACAAGGTGGTTGCTCTGTTTGCTTACAAAGGCTCTGTATATTCACAAGAAACTCTGTTTGGTGCAACTCTAGTTTATTTTTAGCGATTTGTTTGCCAAAGACAGAGCCACGGTCTATCAGGAAGACTGCAGGAGCCGAGGAGAAAAAGTCAAGAAGAGGGAGAAAAGGTTCGGTGCTTTTCTAAAGAACACTATTTAAATAAAATAAGGATAACTTTGAACTATCTTTGCTTATTCAAAAGGCTGCCAGTGATGGGTTTGCCTTGTTGAGCTGACAAGTTAAATGAATCATTTTATCTACCGTCATGATATTTACGGCGACTGGTGACAACAAACCACACATGGCGTTTGCAAAGGAGGTTCTGAAATGTCGTGCAATGCTCACGAGGTTCTCAGGTTCCTCACAGGAGGGGAAAGCCTCGCTCTCGAGTCTCTGGAATTGTTCCTCACAGGAGGGGAAAGCCTCGCTCTCGAGTCTCTGGAATTATGAGAAAGTCAACGTGTGCATCTGGAGCCCATCTGAAACCCAGTTTAGTCAGAAAATGTGAGCAGTATGAGACAATTTTAGGAGGGGTGGCAATCAAACTGCAAATTAAATTAGACAAATGTGTGATTAAACTACAACTGGGAATTTTACACTTGAAAAAAATGTTGCAATTTGTTTGCAATGACATCATGTAGTCACGGTGACCTGGCCATTAAAAGTGTTGCATTTCTTCATTGTGCTTCAAAATTAAAGTCTGCTTTGTTCTTTTAATTTGACCAGATATTTGTCTATTTATAATAAATGCCCTATTTATATGTTTAAAGCTCTCATTCACTCGTCTTTTCAATAAATCTGCGGTGGTCTCAAGTGTAAATGAATGCCTTGTGAGTCAATCTCTGTGGAAATAAAGCTCTCGTGCTCCTGTTTCAGGAAGTAGAAGTTAGCCGGAGGAGAAAACGGCAGGATTTGGAGTCTTACTCCTTGTTTTCAGGACATCTCTCCTCTGATTGGCTAACAGCAACACGACTCTACCACTGACTGTTTGCTCTGCAACGTTGATGTTTTATCTCCACCAAATACACAAGCCTGGAGGAGTTCTGCTGTGTGGTGGAGATGCTAATGCTAACGGTTAGCTTCTGCTAGCCCAGACGTTGCTTCCTGGACGCTAAACCAACAACAGCCTTCCCCGTCGTGAGTCAAGATGGGTGAGTCCATGAATGTTAAGTCACAGTGTGATGAAGGTCTGTGTGGCGTTTTCTAACCTGAGTGTTTTCCTGTTTATTTTCTTTCAGCGGCTAATGCAGGAAATAGGGGTAGAAGACCCTTATTTTCACATTTAGCCTTCATGTGAAACTGAGTGAGCGATCGTATTTCACTGTTTCTCAGTGAACCTTTAAGGATGTCTAACTCAGGTCTGTTTCTTTCTAGTAGAAATAAAAACAGTATATAAAACATAGTAAGTCTCCACTGTTCTAACCAGAAGAATTGATAGTGTTTGTAATATAACTGAATAAACCAAATCCAGGGCTTTTGTGAATAAAACAAACAAGCTAAATGATTTCAAGTTCACTTTCTCCTTTTTAAAACTTCAGACACACTTGCCCTGAGTGTGGCGAGTCTGCAGTGAACATATTAATGTGTGTTTTCACCTTCAGTTTTAAAATGTGGTCAAACATCACTTACGGGCTCAGAGAGCTGGAGTCTGGAGACAGAACGAGAGCGCGACAGCGACAGAGAGAGAGAGAGAGAGATGGGGCAGCATACGAGCAGCAGCAACCCTCCTCCTCCTCCTCTTCTTCACAGCATGTGTGTGGTAAATGAGTTTTGGGAGTTCTTGTCTCTTTACGATAGCTGTAACTGGCCTGGGGACAGCTGTTATTACACTTCACAACAGGGAAATGCTGCGTGTTGAGTGCACGAGACGGAGGCCGTGTGGTAATGATTTTTACAGGAAAACTTTACGGTCGCGTACTTTGCACTCATGTCCTTGCTTGACTGTAACGACAATTAAAGTCATCCCACATTTAGGTGATGTTTTAGCCAAACGTGTATCCTAAATTATTCACCCCTGCCTATTTGATCAACTCTGAGTGTGTGTGTGTATGTGTGTGTGTGTGTGTGTGTGTGTGTGTGTGTGTGTGTGTGTGTGTGTGTGAGCTAAGGAGTGCCTTATGGGACGGACAGACCAGTTACCTACATTGAAGTGATCTCTCAAAAGGCGTGTGTGCTTGTGAGGGTGTGTGTGTGTGTGTGGTGTGTGTGTGTGTGTGTGTGTGTGTGTGTGTGTGTGTGTGTGTGTGATCCCAGTTAAATGACAAAGCTCAGAGCAGGAAATGAGTCCAACCGGTTTCTGACTAACATTCAGGTTACACAGCACCGCCTCGGGGCGGCTCGGGTTTAAAGACACACTTAACAACACACAAACCCTTCTACACACTACGAGACACCAGACACCATTGTTGAAACATGCCTGCCCTCTTGTTTCTTTGTCCCCGTCTACATTTAAGGAGGTCAGAAAACACGAGGTTGGCTTGGCGCTAATGCTAGAATCTCACTAGGATTTGATCATTAGCTACTAGTTAGAGATATTAAACTAAAAACATTTGCTGATTTTACGCTAGAATCATATGGAACTGGTACACTTTATACTTTAGTGACAGGATTTATATTTAGCTAGGTCACAATGAGTATACAATGTACAATACTTGCAACATTTGTGCAGGTTTTTGTCTCAGTTTATTCACAATTCGGCCACCGTTCCCTCCTGAAGCCTCTCAGAAGTTAAACGGAGATGGTTCCAGGTGCCGACGGTGCTTCTGCAGCTCGCACGAGGAAACTTGAGAACTCTCGCCAATGTTTTAAGAGATTTTGGAAACTCTTGTGATTGGCGTTAACAATGTTTTGCCAACGGCTGCAGCCCAGTGAGTAACCAGCAAATATTTGATTTTGGAAAGGTTGCTGGTTTGAATCTTTTCAAAACAAACATGGATTGCAACAGGGGATAGGCTGATGAGTCGCTGAAACCGGTCAGGAGAAATAACGGATTTCCATTTTAACTCTGAACTATTCACAATCTCTGAATTAACTTCAACTCGAGCTCAAAAGGAAAAATTTTTACTTAATTTCAATACAAACTGTTTCTGGGTCTTTATTAGAATCTGCATTTTTAATTAATACAGTTTATCTCCAAAACATTACAACCAAGTCACAATAAAGATTATAAAACTAGGTCAATTAAAATTAGAGACTTTAGATCAGTAGAAGTAAAACATTGTGATGTACTGATTAATGTTCCATACATCCATCCATCCATCCATCCATCCATCCATCCACCCACCCACCCACCCATCCATCCATCCATCCATCTATTTTCCTCCACTTATCCAGAGTCGGGTCACGGGGGCAGCAGCCTAAGCAGAGAGGCTCCCTCTCTCCAGCCACTTGGGCCAGCTCCTCCGGGGGAATCCCAAGGCGTTCCCTGGCTGAGAGACAGTCCCTCCAGCGTGTCCTGGGTCTTCCTTTGCTTCTTCTCCCGGTTGGACATGCCCGGAAAACCTCACCAGGGAGGCGTCCAGGAGGCATCCTAACCAGATGCCCGAGCCACCTCAACTGACTCCTCTCGATGTGGAGGAGCAGCAGGTCTACTCCGAGCCCCTCCCGGATGACCGAGCTTCTCACCCTATCTCTAAGGGAGAGCCCAGCCACCCTGCGGAGAAAACTCATTTTGGCCGCTTGTATCCGTGATCTCGTTCTTTCGGTCACTACCCAAAGCTCGTGACCATAGGTGAGGGTAGGAACGTAGATCGACCGGTAAATCGAGAGCTTGACCTTCTGGCTCAGCTCTCTCTTCACCACGACAGACCGGTACAACGCCCGCATCACTGCAGACGCAGCACCAATCCACCTATCGATCTCCTGATCCACCCTTCCCTCACTCGTGAACAAGACCCTGAGATACTTAATCTCCTCCACTTGGGGCAGGACCTCGTCCCTGACCTGGAGAAGGCATTCTACCCTTTTCCGACTCAAGACCATGGTCTCGGATTTATGTTGATTAATTTTTTTTTCAGATCAACTATCTGAACCACAAACTATTAAATAATAAAGTAAAGAAGCAAGTATCCTGCTAAACTTACTGCATCGTTTTTAACAACCTGAAATTCAGAGTCTGTCCAGACTTCAAACCCGATCCAGGAAAATATGTAATTTGTGACGTTCGGCTACAAAACGACCATAAATTGATAACGACAAGCTCACATTACCAAAAATGCAGTTTCCAGACACGCTGCTGTTCGGACGTCACTTTGACTTTGACTTAAACCGACAGAAAACACTGTTCCTTGTAAGCGGAGAACATTTCCTGACCTTGACAGAGAGCTCGGCCGTTGAATTGGGGGCAGCGTTGCATGAATGAATCTCGTTTTGGCAACAGTGATGCAAAATGTCAAGTACACAACCATCCCTCATTTAGCTGAAACCTTCTGGAATATCGTAAAGCTGCAGGAGCTTGACAGCAGATGATCTAACTGGAAAACCTTGGCCTATGATGAGGATCTAAACTAAAATTAAAGGTCCCACTAACGTGCTGGAGAAGCTTCTGGAAGCGTGATAAAACAACAAAAATGTTTAAAGGAAATTTAACTACGTATCTGACCTCGAAATGTCCATTTTACAGGACGTGTGTGTGTGTGTGTGTGTGTGTGTGTGTGTGTGTGTGTGTGTGTGTGTGTGTGTGAGGGGGGGTTGTGTATTTCAGAGGAATGTGGCCTATCGCTTCAGGGCACCAGACTATGTCTTATCAAGCATGGCCTCCTTATAGGTTGGACCTTTCATGTCGGAGTCACGGGAGGAGACATAAACAAGGGCATCAGGGAAACATTTACTCAGCCCACCCGTGACCTCTGACCTCTGACCTCGACATGAGCACAGCACAGGAAACACAAATCGTGTGCTGACAGCGTTAAACGCTTTATCGTAGCTTTCATCTAATCTGATTTTAGCCGGATATGAAAACTCAAAACCTGTAAAATATATTTATGCTTACATTCCTGTTGAGTTTACTGACAATAATACAAAAAATAAAATTCCTTAAGAATGTTTAAAAGTGTTTTCAAACCTAATGCATTATTTCGACCTATTATTATTCGTTACTACAGACTATTTCATAGAAGTATGTGGAATAAAAGGGTTATTAAAAGACAACTGATGACGGTTTCAATTGTTGAAAATGAAATTTAACGCTTAAAGCTGGTTTATACTCGGTCCGTCTGCGTGAAACGGACGCACGCGCCGGCATTTTGCGTCAGCGCAAGGGCTCTCCGACTGGCTCGCGGAGGGTGACGGAGACATGCCCCAAATTTTAAACATCCGACCGCAAGCCTCTGATTGGTCAGGACGACGCTTCCTGTAACTTCGTCACCAGCACCTCTTGAAGTTTGCAGATTGTCAAATAGGTAATTTAAATAATCTGCCTCTTCTACTCCAATTCATTCTCATTTTACCACAACTAGTCCATAAATTACAGCATCTTAGCTAATTATCCACATTTGGGTTTTTAGTCATCTTGTCTAATTTTTTCACTAAATCAAACCTTTTTCTAATCAGATTGAAAGTTTGGGATTAATCGATCCTGGTTGTCAAGATGAATGGATATTTTTTTAAGGCCTGGATTGACAGACGATGATTTAATTACTGCAGATTGCACAAACCGCCCGTCACTACCTCTTGTTGGCGGTTGTGGTTGGAGGATTTTCTGCTGTTACGTTTCCTTGTCGGTTAAAGACACACGTTCCAAATTCCACTGGATATTACTTGTGTCATGTAAGCTAGCTATTGATTAGCTATTGTAGACATAATAGAAGCAATAAAGATCTACAGGAAGCATCTTCTCTCTTGTCAGGCGGTATTTTTATCAATATCACTAAAAGCACAACAAGGCTGAAAAACTTCCACTTCATCTTTGGTTTCCGGTGGTTTTCCACGTGTGAATGTTGCCCTACATCTCTTCAACTTTCCCACAGTGGCGTCCTATTGTTTAATACTTTCCCTCCCATTGTGGCACGTAGGCCCAGCGAGCGCCAAGTCATTAACACAGTTTGTTCTGTCAACAATTTGGAACCTTGGTAATTAAAAACAAGCCAAGACAGGCCGCATTTTCATTTACATCTAATTCTGTTTGGTGTCCTCACTTCCATCCTAACCACTAAATAATCAGAACCCCTTCATGCCGCTGCCGTCCGGCCATAGCGGCCGTTATACAACAACCCAACAGTTATTCCTCTGTTTGGTTGTTGACTGGTGTCTGAGCCCAAGTCGGTCGCGCTGCCTCTCTCTGAGGAGAGCACAAACTCAGCTCTGTCTTTTTCTTGCTCACATTAATGTAAGTAATCAAAGTGGACACGGGGCTTTGTAATGCTGAGAGAGACGGTGAGAGAGCAAGAGGTCGTCTCCTTTAACTGTCCACTCCTCTCTGCCTCCTGTCCTGCAGGCGAAAGGGGGAGGGAGACAGGACAACAGAGAGGGGGACATCAGTAGTGACAAAGAGCGAGCAGAAAGGAAAGGAAACGGCGATCCAGCTCTTAGGCACTGACGGAACTCTGATTTTGTAGTTTTCCTTTTCTCCTCCAAGTAAACACGATGCAGGATGAATCATTTAGACAATTCAATCCAAGAAATGGACTGTAAAGTCCCCGAATCACTTCAAAATAAGACCACAAAATAAGATATTTGAATTATATCACAAAAAATGTGACTGAAATATGAAAAATGTCTGTTCATTCAGCACGTTTGTGGCAGTAATCTAAATTTTCTTGCCACAAATTGTTTAAATTACATCTGGACTCAATTAGTTGGTAATTTATCGTCACTTTATTCTCAATTTGGTGGCCAACAGAAGAGAAACTCTGAAAAAAAAAGCTGAGAAGGGATCCAGATGCTTGCAATGACTAACTGTTCTGGGAATAGGGGTGGGAATTGATATCCGATTCCTTATCAATTCCCGAGTACTTCAATAGGTGGCAAAAAATGAAATGCACACAGTTTCCTGCATTAAAACTGTCAGTTTATATATGATAATCAATTGTACCTGGTATCGTTTGGAAAGATTTTTCCAAATGTTCTCCTTTATGCTCCTTATGAAGGCAGAGTCATCTTCTTGCTGTAGCTTTTGCAAGATGGAAAAAATCTCACCACAGGTCGGACTTTAGCTGCTGGAGTCTGCTAGTGTGGAGGTGTGTGTATACGGTAAATGACGCTAACATGATGGGCAGTGTTAGGACGTGCAAGCGCTGCTGCTGCGTTGATATTCACCAGTCCGGAGCGGGTCAAAAACACGACGTTCACTTTATCGCGTATTTTGTGCACAAATGCTTTTGCATATTTGTAGAGTTTCCTCTCTGATGAAATATCTACTTTGTAAGTATTTGTAAGTTGCCTTGTTGTCATCCTTTCTCGTAAAGTACAACCAAACTCTCGAGCGTTTCCTGCTAAGTAAATGCGTAAGCTGTGCAACGTAGCTTGCGTAAGCTACGCAACGTGCATGTTGAAGTCATTTGCGCCACCTGGAATTGATGAGAGAATCGTTTGCAAAAATGGCGAACGATTCCTAGGAATTGAAACAGTGGGAACTGGTTTTCGATTCCCACCCGTATCTGGGAACATTTTTTAGAACAAAAAAATCCCACGGTATGAGGATGAGACCATAGACCCGTTTCAACTATCGGAACTTCTGGGTAATTTTACCGGATCTCCGCGGCCCGTCCTGAGAGGACCACTTTTCAGGCCATTTCAGGGACCAACCGAGAACCTGAACTGGGGTATGTACGTGGAAATGTCTCGGTAGAGTTGCTGGGCGGGACTTGTGGTTATTTCCTGCTGATTGGTTGTAACGTAGCCAAAAAATTGTCGTTTGTAAAATGAGAAGAGTTGTTGGTGAAGCAGAATGAAGGAATCGCCATTCCAATCTCTTGAATGATTAAATCACGGCATACTTTAAGAATGTTGTTAATATTCATGGACGCCTTTTGGTGCTGATCAGTAACATCACTCACTGCTGAAACGGTCACCATATGCTGAGCAAATTCCTGTATGGAGACACAACGGCTCAAGCAACTCACACCAAGGACGCCAAAAGCCCTTGAAACAGTTTTGAGGTGTTTTAGAAACTTCCTGAGGATCGCCACTCAATTTGTCACCAGTGAGATTCTGTCTTGAGTGAAATGATCTGTAAACAGATACAATCTGTTTCACTATTTGAAAAAAACACGGCAGGTGAAATAGATGGATGTAGCCGCTGGTTTTGGGGGCACATCTTAGCCACTGTTGCTTTTGAATAAAAATGAGAGGGAATGCAAACAGAGAAAGCAGAAGAGTTGGTGTTTGTGTGACCACGGCATGCCCACGGCGGCAGACCTCCATACAATCAGGCCTAAAAATGCGTATGTGTTCCCCAGTGTGTCTTCCTGAATGCGTGTGTGTCGGAGATATGATGCTAAGGGCGTTGTGTTAAATCCACTCAAGAAACAACTGGAAGAGTAAAAAAAAAAAAGACTTCCTTGGACAAAGATTTAGCCGCTGGCAATGGAGCCATGTGTGTGTGTTGGCCGGAGGCAGGTGTGTGTGTCCAAGGAACGGATTGCTTCATGCCTGGACAGACATGAAAGAAAAACCGAGCGTGCCCACACACACACACACACACACACACACACACACACACACACACGGCTAACTGGAAAAGCCTTTTTGCATATGATTTTATACACAAACAGACAACTGAATGCACCCCGAATAAATCCACAGAATACAGATGCAAGAATGCAGATGATTGTTTAGAAAGGTGAAACTTTAATATCTTCTAAGACGGGGGAGGCGAGAATTATTCATATTTTACCCCGTTGGGTTTAGGTTCCTCCTGCGTGGGGAATAACAGAAACATGCTGCTTCTTTTACTATCGTGATCATCACTTCATTAGAAGTTATATTTAGTACAAAGGCAGGGTTGTACTTTCTTATCTATCCTATGATCTTAATATATGGTTTTATATTAACAACTGTGGCAAAAAAGTGTTTTTGAAAAGAAACGACCAGTTGTAACAGGTTTGTGTAGATTCTCAGTCGTCCAGGGCACGGTCATCTCGAAGGTTTAGTTGGACTTTTCTTGTTTTCCTTGAAGAGGTTTTGTCATTTTTGACAGGAAAGAGACGATTTGAGAGAGCGGTGAAAGAAGCCGTCTAAAAAAACCAACTTTGAACAGGAGGGGGTGGCCTTAGGTCACCTCAAGTAGTTCAACCGAAACTCACACCTTGAAACGTGTGACCAAAACAGTGCCCAGGTGGGCTTTGTCGGGAACCTGTTAGGATCATCAGTAACAACGACAAACAGGAAGCTGAATAGAGGGAGGGGCCAGGGACTCAAGTGACCTTGATGGCCTTATTAGTAATAACAAAGGCCTCATTAGCGACTCTATTGCTCTTACAAGTCTCCTACTCCCAACCCAAGTTTCAGAACTGACTATAGTCTGGCCATGAACCATTAAAACCAGTCATGGGGTGGAATCTGTGGTTGTCTTTAAAACTGTCTGCAAGCAACTGGACAGCGCTAGGACCAATCGGAGTAATGAACAACGGGACGTACTCTCTGCTACGAATGTCAGTCAACGGGGCAGTCCACCATATACCGTTGATAAAGAAGCAGCAAATACAACCTTTTTTGAAATAAACGACTCTATCTGCTCATGGCTCAAGTCCAAATCGTTCAAAGTTGACCCCAAAGCCGTTTCAAATGAGCGCCGTTCCAGAGCCGACGCCATCTTTGTAGTTTTCTACATTGCGGCTATGCCATTAAGTCTAACAAACATAGAGCGCCGTGATTGGCAAGACACAAAACTTATCAGCCAATGGTAGGCCTGCTAAAGGCTAAATGGTAAAAATGGTAAATGTTCTGTATTTGATATAGCACCTTCCAGAGTCCTAGAACCCCCCAAGGTGCTTTACAACACAATCAGTCATTCACCCATTCACGCACACATTCACACCCTGGTGGTGACGAGCTACATCGTAGCTACAGCTGCCCTGGGGTGCACTGACAGAGGCGAGGCTGTCGTACACTGGCGCCACCGGTCCCTCCGACCACCACCAGCAGGCAATGTGGGTTAAGTGTCTTGCTCAAGGACACAGCGACAGACTGAGCGGGACGCGAACCTGTAACCTTCCGATTGCCCCATGGCTTACGTGGAGCGTGGTTAGATCAACCTGCAGAGCAACATCTTTTGCTAACGCTACAATTGGTCTAGATTTCTAGGCTAGAAGCTTCTTGGATGAGAAGCGAAACGTCTTCAAAGAAAACAAGAAAAGTCCAACTAAACCTTCTAGAAGTTGTGATGAGCAAACATTAAACACTTTTGACAGGAGAACGACTTAAATAATTAGTAAATATGTTACAATAATATTAGGATGTAAGAAAATATCGATACGGCAATATATCGTGATATTTTTTCCTGCGATATTATACCGATATTCAAAAGCCGTGTATCAATTTTTTGGAAGAATTTACATGCAAACATTTATGTATATTCTTGCAATTCAAACGCAGACCGCTAGTTGGCAGCAGTGTGCAATGGGTTTTGTTTCCACCACTGAAATGTAAATCCCTCTATTATGGTTCAGGTACCTCATGTTAAACATGTTACGTATCAGTTTGGACTGAATGTTTCTAAAATAAACTCGCTAATATCGGCTGAATGTATCGCAATATATCGTGATATATCGTATCGTCTCTCCTGTATCGTGATACGTATCGTATTGCCAGAATTTTACCAATACACATCCCTAAATATATCATCTTAATACAGAATCTACATTTATTAATTAACATGGTATCACTAAGAAGAAGTGATTGTGACCAAAAGTCCTCATCTTTAACAAGAACACGCCGATACGATGCACTCAACAAAGTTTTTAAGTGTTTTTGCATATTAATGTCAGCCTGTGATCATAATCGGCCTCCATCAGCAGACTTTTTAATGGTAGAAAGTGTCAACATTGCATTTAGTCAGTTTGACACACACACACACACACACACACACCCCAGTAGCCAAATGCTTGGTGTGTTTCTTCACACACTGATCTTTGGAATATTAAATGAGAAAATCTGTCAGTAACAGCAGAAAGTCTGACTTGGCCACATTCCTCAAAACAGACTGAAGCTGATTTCATTATAGATAAATCAGATTCATCTATTCAATCTTTTTTTTAATCTGTCTGAGCCGTTCCATCTCTTTCTTTCTCTTTATGTTTCCTTTTCTCAATTTTTGCTCTCTGTCCGTTTCTATTTCCACTCGTCCGTCACTTTTTGTTCTGCCCGACTCTCCTCGTTTCTGCCACTCGGCGCATCGGTTTAGCTATCTGGGTAATGCGATGTAAGTGCGCACAGAGGACGGGGCGAGGGGCGGGCGAGGGAAGAAAAGATGAAAGTAGTAAAGAGAAACCAGGAGGGAAGAGGGGAGAGGATAAAAAAAGAAGTGCTGTGTTAAAAAGCTGAGTCCACCGGAGCAGTCACAACAAATTCATCTCTTTCTCTTCCCATTCTTTCCCGTACTTTCACTTTGATACAAGCTGGCCTCGGTAATACAATAAAAAACTTGGCTCAGCGCTGTGTGTGTGTGTGTGTGTGTGTGTGTGTGTGTGTGTGTGTGTGTGTGTGTGTGTGTGTGTGTGTGTGTGTGTGTGTGCGTGTAAGGTAGACGACACCTCTTACTCCCTACTCTCTGTCTCATCATTGCAGCTGTTCCACAGAGGTGTGTTTCAATATATCACCCTGTCACACACACACACGTACACACAGACATGGTCCCTGCTTAATAAGCGGTATTCAGAGCTCCTGGGTTTATAGAAAGCTGAAACTGCACTCCTACACAAAAACTGGAGCCTTTCTAACTTTCTTTCGTCGTTTCTTCATTCTGCCTTTCTTCTTTTTTTTTGCTTTTGCAGCCATTTCTGTCTCTTTCTCCTTTGGTTCTTTCCTTATTGTTTCTCACTGAAGTGGTGCTTTGTTCTAATCAGATCATTTCTTATAGCCTTTATATTGATTTACCAACTCTTTTAAGTGCCTGTGTTATGATGTTTGACGCGCCCTAAACTTAAATATTGCTGCAGAGCATCACCAGAAGGGAATAATCCTGAAGTAGTGGCACAAAATCAACTCAAAGCACAAAAAAGGACTCCAAACTCCCCAGTTCCCAATCCAATCCCACAATCACGGGATGTGTTGCAACAAGCCTGAACCACAGAGGCCACGCGCTGCAAAAAGGATGTAAAAGATGCTCCCAGGCTCCACCAGAAGACCCCAGAAGGTTTTGTGTTAATGCTCTAATGGATCACCATTCTACTGGTGACAACAAGCAGGAAGGTGATTAACTAGTTCATGAACTCTTTTTACAAAACACGGGACCTGAGACGCCTTCTGGACAGCTCAGAGTGATTCCTAAAAGGACTAGAAACGCACCGAGCCGATACCGATTTCTGACCCTTGTTCAGTTCTGACCAGCAGAAGTAGATTTGGGTCTTACCTCAAGGAACTACACTTAGCTGAATATTCAGCTGTAAATTTAAAAGTGTAGCGCTTCACTCCATCCATCATGAACAGTGATTTATGAAGAGCCTGGGGCAGCCAGAAGACTCACACGTCTTACAACTTAGGGTTGGGCGATACGTGAACATTTTCTAAGCGATATTCGGCAATCCAAAAAAATAACGATGGCCGTTAAATTCGCACAAAAGACGTTTAGACGTTTCCGGGGGGGCTGACACACTGCACGGTGTGATCCACCAATCACAAGAGGGTTACACGTTAGACTTTGTTCTTTTTCGAATCTCATTGGCTCTTTAATGTGCTAATCAATGCATATAAACTATGCTGCCATTGATTCAGGGTACACACTTGATAATAGAGGGCGGTACTTCTGACCTGTCAGCCAATAGTTGATGACTTTGCCCCAGCATGGGGGTTGACCCTTCACCTATTGGTTTAGGAAGATGTCACTCAAAGGTTTGAAGCTAACTTTGGATGCTAACGGGGATCATGAGAGACGCAGAATTGTTCGCGGTTGGATTGTTAAAGCAACACTTGTAGTGGACCAACTATTTTATTGGACCCTTCTGAATGATGGGGACCATTATTGCTGGAGATGGCGCTATTCTGCCAATAATATGAGGCTCCAAACTATGAATCAGACATCATTTTGAATTTCTGATTGGTTTGACAAAAGCCTTTACTGTGTCTACAGTTATGGTTGAATTGCCATATTTCATTGGAATCACAAGAATCCTATGTAGTACGTATGTGTACATAGAAGAAATGATGCAAAAACGATGCTGATTTGACGTGAAAGTTTGCAATGTCCCATCTGAGAGACTACTTCAGTGGTTCCCAACCTGGGGACCCCACAATTTTGTCTTTGCTTAGGTTGTGCGGTTACAAATATTATATTTGTAAAAATTACATTTATAACATCTCAATAACACACCCAATAGTATAGTCAAAACTCTGTATAAGAGTTACAACTCCATATATCTGTTTAAAGTTTGTAATTAATCACTTTTGATGTGTGTATGTGGGTGAGAGTTGGGGTTGCGGGGGCCCTGGCATGTCTTGGACTCAAGCAAGGGGGTCCTCGTGGAAAAAAGGTTGGGAACCACTGGAATAATTCATAGGAATACAAAATACCGCTCATAAAAATGGTCGACGAAGGACTTAGCCAATCGCCAATGGTTGAACAATTCGTCCAATCGCCCAACCTTATAACACCTTTACCAAATTCAAACTCAAGCACTATTTCAAGACCTTTCAAGCTAAGTTTTCACGATTTTCCAGCATCTTACATTTGTGGTGTTTAAATTAAGAGTCGGAGCAATTATTTCACCTCCTTATCTCATTAAAGTAAATATTGGAGTTTACCCCCTTTCAAAACCTTGAGTATGCTACATTAATATTCAAGTGTTTTCAAGGATTTCAAGCACCCTTAAGAACCCTGATGACAGCTTTTCTGTGTGGCCATATTTTGCTACAGTTTTGCAAAAACCAGAAAGTGCTTAGAAAACAAACTAAACCAGTTATTCTTCATCATTTATGCTTCTATACAAAGGTAAATTGAATATATTTGGTGTTTTAATGGTTAAAAGTCTTTACGTGACCTCCTGAGCGCCTCAAGGACATTACTGTTTCTGTGAGAAGGGACATGGAAAACTACACAGTTCACAGCAGCTGACTTGTATTGTGTCATCCGCTTTACTGAATTCACACAGAAGCAGCGTTTTGAAAGTGATGAATCTGTCAGTGGTCTGCTGATTCTCAGGCACGGAGCAGAAGGGGAAAACTGGACACCTGGATGAGTCCTGAGGCTCCGCGTGGAGTTGGGGTGAAACCAAGAGGATGAGAGGATGGGTAGAAGGGTAGGCACTTTCTTTCAGCTGTTCCCCATATGGGTGGCTACGTGTGTGTGAGTGTGTGTGTGTCGGCCATATGTGCATTAGTGCTGGAGGAGTGGAACAGGGGGTCTGCCAGATGGATGCACAAACACACAAATGACAGATTTCGCCCACTAGCTTCATGTAACTGGAGTTTGGCGGCCCCGCTGCATGAGAGGAGCGTCTATACGGTATTCTCACTTTGGAAGTTTTAACTTAGGAACAGAAGGTGTTCTGGAACAGGAAGCTGGAGTGAGACTTTGTGTCTAATCCTGCCAAATGCAGCACACTTGCAAGATGTATCGGCTTTTGTCTTTAAGACGTCTTTTGGTGGGAAGGTTTAACCATCAAAGACAGTTTATTTCCTCGTGAGTCGGAACGTGTTGCGTCTCTGACTGCAGGTGGAAAACACCTGGTGTAGCGTCAACTCAGATGTGCAACGTGCAGGAAAGGGTTCACCCACAGCTGTGACTTTTTCAAATCCAGGAGGAAAAAAATGAAAGCTTACATATCTGAATAAAGGTCACATTTCAACCTTTATTAGAGATCCATTAAACATTACTATTATTTATTTGTTTGCCGTTTTTCACCCAATCTAACACTATCCCAGAGCCTTGTCTGTGTTTAAATGGGTTTTAAAGAATAACCAAACTGATTATAAGAGATAGGAAATTAAATTTGATTTCATTATTTTAGCAAAATGCAGCTTTAATTGTAAATATTGGCTGAAAACATAATATTTGTCTTAAAAGCTGCTTCACTGATACCATTAAGAAGTCTGCTTTATGTACGCAGGTTTAATCAGAACCATTTTATTTTAAAGGAGACATAGTGTGACCTTTTAAATAAAGATAAAATAGTGCTATGGTTGATTAAAAACATGAAGATCTTTGCACAAAATCCATCACATAAAGTGATTTCAGCAGCTTTATTCTTCATATTTTCAGTACCTGAGCCGTTTCAGGGCTCTGTCACTTTAAGAGAACAAGCTGATGTTGGCCACGCCCACCTAACACCTGATTGGCTGTTATGAGTTGATGAGCTCAGATATCTGAGAGGGGCTTGGAGTAGAGGGCAGCAGGAGCTCAGGAGGTAGAGCGGGTTGTCCAGTAATCCGAGGGTTGTGGGATCGATACCG
This sequence comes from Aphyosemion australe, assembly GCA_006937985.1. NCBI lineage: Eukaryota > Metazoa > Chordata > Actinopteri > Cyprinodontiformes > Nothobranchiidae > Aphyosemion > Aphyosemion australe. Next base: position 673,766 of record SSNS01000220.1, read on the forward strand.
GCTCCTGGCAGAGAATGCTGCTGTTGTGTCCTTGAGCATGACCTTGCCAGCTGGTGGTGATCAGAGGGACCGACGGTGCCTGTGCTCGGCAGCCCCGCCTCTGTCAGTGCAACCAGGCAGCTGTGGCTATGTTGTAGCTCATCACCACCATCGTGTGAAAGTGTGTGTGAATGACTGATTGTGTTGTAAAGCGCCTTGGGGGGCTCTAGGACTCTAGAAGGCACCCTTTTACCATTTTAGAGCTGCTGCTCCTGCAGCCTGGAGAGGTGAGAAAGGGTTTTATCTGAATTTCCCCATTTGTGACATCACAACAAGGGACCTTTTGAAACGGCTTGTTTCAAGCATGTAATTCCCAAAACCAAGTACTTCCACAAAACGAATGGATGCTTTTTTAAGTTTTGAGTGTTTGTAGAGGCAGTAGAGACCCACATGGCAACACAAAAGGACGCAAAGGGTGAGTTTTGCAAATCTTGCAAAATCTGGATTTTTTTTTAAGAATGCATATTGCAGCTGACTTTAATAACAGTTTCTTCTTATTCTGGAAAATGATGGAATTATATCCCTTATTTAAGACAAAACCATTATCCACTGCCTTTTGACTGTTGAAACCAATCAACCTTTCCCCTCCTGCACACACACACCTTAACACACACACTTTCTCTCAGTCCCACACACAAATAATCACCACCATGCCCCACTTCAATCCTAAGCGCTTCACTTGCTTCAGATCATCTAGTAAACTAGCGCTTTGTGTGTGTGCTATTTTCTCTGTGTGCTGAGGTCAAAGGTTAAATGATGGCCATTAAGATTCATCTTTGAGTTCACAACCAGCAAACCAAACACACATGTGCACATAATCAGACGAGGGGGAGGCAGAGAGCAGCGATTGTCTCTCCTCGTCTGTCATTTAGGAAAATTCAAATCACTGAATGCATAATGAAGGCAGTAATTTTACAACCAAAGCGGCACTTTTTTCTTTTATCGGCTTTCCCCCGTTTTGCAAAGTGATTTCTGCAAGTGGGTTTGTTTGGTAACTTTTGCGTAAATCACCATAAATTTAGTTTTCTCTCTGACCGTTTCTCTGCGGATCTGTCGAGACACGCTGTTGACGCGTCTCACAATGCTCGCTCTGTTTGCCCTCCCGCCGCCTCCCGGGATGAATAAAGGAAAAGAAGGATGAGGTGGAGAGGGTTACAGATAGCGAGGGGACAAAGAGAGGGGATGAATAAAGCCATGATTGAAGTCATTCCATCTTCACACGTACGGATTGGAAATCCACAGGCAATTTCCGAGTTTCACAATGTTTACAGCACAAGAGGGTGTTTGATTTGCCTCTCAGTTAATCCTTTCCTCACTAGCAAATTCACACACTTCCTAACGAGTAACCGATGGACATTTTTCTTCCATCTGAACTTTTACACACAAACACACACCGTGGATAAACACACTGCAGGATGAAAGAGCGGACCCTGTTAGTCCCAGCATGGCTCTCTGCTTGGAGGCGGGAGATTCTGTCAGCGCCACAGTTTCTGTCAGGATACATCATCAGCAGCAGCCGTGGCCACTAATTAAGTCCTGCCTGTCAGGCCTGTGGTCAGTGTGGACGTGTGGAAACGTATCAGAACGGACAAACACACTCGTATAATTAACTACCTGCCATAAACACACAAACCCACTCTAGTCGGTGCTGCTGCATCTGCCAGATGACATCAGCGTACACAGAGTGTGTTATTCACAACTCACCAGTCATTAGCCTCATTCACAAACTTAACTCCTTACTCCGACTTACTCGTGTGTGAAATTTACAAGATTAGTGAAGTTAAACAACCCGAAGCAGCACAAAGTGCCAGATCGTCCCCACGGGGAGAAGCTCAAACATCCAAAAATGTTCTTCTGCAAGAATACGTCCACCATCCGTGACTCAGAAGAGCCACAAAGTATCATTCTATGCAGAGGATGTGATTCTTTTGTATTTTTTGGTCTTCGTGATGTTTTACTTGGTACCCATGAGTATTTTTTAGGTTTGAATCGGACTCTTAGGCCTTGTCCACACGTAGCTGAGTTTTTTTAAAAACGAATATCCGCCCTCACAAAAAATATTACCCCATTTTTAGAAAAAACTCTGCATAAGTGCATTGTTAAGCACGTTCATAGGCATGCCAGACCTGTAGGGGGCAGTAGTTCCCCAAATCCTATCCATTTCTTCTTCCTGCTCAACTTCAACAAAACATGAAACATGGCGCCTAGCTCGCTTGTGTGGACCGATAAGGAGGTAGAATTGCTCTTAAATGTAGTTTTGGAGTATAAAGTCAACAAGCGTCAAAAAGCGCTTGGACGATTGATAACGCGAGCACAGCTCTGAGGGCATCCATGTTGTAGCGTAAACACAGGTCACACATGGGCCGTCAGCATTTTTGTCGCAGACAGTGACGTGAAACCTGAAACTCCGGTTATTTCCGTCCACACAGAAACGCTGAAAACGGAGAAAACGCAAATCTTCACTTTGGCCGAGTTTTTAAAAAGATTTGTTTTTGTTGCAGAAATCTGCGTTTTCGTGTGGATGACAGGCCGAATCGTAGAAAAATATCTTTGTTTTGGGAGATACCCGGCTACGTGTGGACAGGGCCTTAAATACCATGAACTAGATTTCTAAAAAACCCAAGGAGACGGAGTAAATCTAAAACAGTACAAAACTAAAAGAACTGAACTAAAATTAGCACAAAATTGTCCTTTGAAATTTAGTAGGATGTACCATGACTCAAACTGTGTGATTTATATTTTCCCTAAAGCCACAAATACTGTTTAATGTTGGTTAGGTAACATTTAATGTGGATTCTAGCCAGTTATGTTCCTGTTTCTAGAGATAATCTGCATCTAATGTCACTACATTAAGCAGTGATGCAGGCTCATGAGCTGAAAACCGTGTGTGTGTGTGTGTGTGTGTGTGTGCAGTCAGTAATGAGGTGTGACTCGAGTATATCAGTGAGTGTTGACTGATCAGCATAATGAGAGGAAGAGATGCCAGACAGAGAAGAGCTGAATAGTTGAGGTGAAAAGTGCTTTTATATTTTTCATGATGATGCGAATGCGAGTATTTATTGTTTTATTTGGTCTTATTGCTTTACTGACACGTGACAGAAATCACTCCAGGAAGGAAGCGTTTGTTTACAATGTTAGTTTGAATTTAGATTAAAGCTTTTTAATTTAATATGAATTTTACTAATAGGTTCTAATATAAATACAGCCATTTATGTTTGTGTGACTCAGTCATTTCAGTGATCAAATGTCAAAATGTTTAAATGACTTCAACAGAATATTCAGTTTAAATTTGTTACTCTGAGTTTAACAAATCTAAATAAATAAATACTTGAGTAGAAACCCGAGCTGAAAGTTGTTGAACTCAGCTAATAAATGCTTTAAACCGCATGCTGACATTAAAAACGGGTCGCTAGGAAGCCCAAATTCCTCTTTCAGGTTCATAACATTTTAGTTGTATGAAATGGTTTTCTGCTACTTTGGCTTCATTTATAAGGAAAAGCATGGGGGGGGGGGCATTGTATAAAAAGAAGCACAAATGTTTTTGAGCGTTTCTCTGGATGTTGGCAAAAATGCGTCAGTGTTGTGTATAAAAGTCTGTTTCCAGGTTACATTTTAGGAGTGAAACAGTCACGTGAGGAGGTGGCTGATGGATCTGATCACTTCACTTTTTAGATGAGAATTAAATCTTTTTCCTAGAAGAAAGCCATTAAGGTTCATTAAATGTAAGCAGCTAGTTTTAAAAGCAGGTTACGAAATAATTTTACATAACTTCACAAAAAAAGTCGTTGTTTGACTTCATCTGCAGGTCAAATCAAAACCGTTCCAAAAGCTGAGGAATGTGAAACAGAAACAGGCCCCAGAAAGACAAACAGGCTGATTTCAGCGCTGAAACCAACCAATCTGAACAGGAATCCAGCTACTTAGCAATGTAAACACACACACACACACACACACACACACACACACACAAAACGAGGAGCAAAGTTCAGCGCCCAACTTGCTGCTTCTATCTGCAACAAAATTGGTTCACAGCTTATCTGGATCCACTCTGCACCGGCTGAACGCCACGACCGGGGCTTTATTGTCCACTTTTCACACGGCAGCAAGAGGGTTGTTGAGGATTAATCAGGTCGTAAATTTTATGGGCAGAAAAATAAAAAACTCTGCCTGAAGAACAAGACCAGACAAAGAAAAAGCAGGACCTGCATGGTATCAAAGCAGCTTTCAGCTGTGTTATCAGAGATATGGAGGAGGTTAGGGAAGGAGAGCGTTTGTTGTGTCAGTCTGCTCCGTTCACGCATACTTTCTTATCCTGCTTCAAACATCTTCCGCTCCCTCTTCCGCCCTCATTTCTCTTCCAGTATCATCTACTCCAATTTCACTTTCCTGCGCTTTATGAGGGGTTGCGGTTCAGTGCCGTGTCAGTCAGGTTATGGGTCGTAACATGCATCTAAATAGCTTCTTATCACGGTTATAAACCCAGAAAACCCACCTGTTCTCCTTTCTTAAATCCCCATTTGCTCGGTTCGGTACAGCAGAAGCAACGCTGCACAGCAAATTACTTTTTCTATCAACTTGTAGAGTTGTTTCAAGAAAACCTAAAGCTGATTGCAGCGATCATAACACCGCCGCCGTTATAATTAATTCTCCTGTGTTTGACATTTCAAATGATGGGAAACTAAAAATCTAAACGCGTAAAAACGGACGAGCAATCCTGGCTGAAGGAACTCGAGCGATTCAATTTCCCGTTGCAGGTCTTGTGATTTTTTATTGCAACCAGAAATAAATTAATTTACAATCTGCTGCAGTTTCACCGATAAACAACACATAACCCAGCAGGTTTTCTTTTAGATCTCTAAACCCGAAAAGGTTAAAGATAATCGTCACGACGCTAATTGTGTTGAACGCCGTGCTGTAATTTTACACCGAGCAGCCAAGAAAACAACTTTTCACACTCGAGAGGTCGTAAAACAAAGAAAACCTGCCACCACAGACAGATTTGACAAAAGTAAAAACTCAGCCAACAGCTCAAGCCCACTCTTTGTTCTCAGGATCAGTGAGAGGAGCTTGGATTTCTAATTTACCACATGTAGGTGGAGGCTCTCCACGAGGACGAGCTGGCTGAAAGCAACATTAGACTCAGAGAAAGGAGGCAATATGATTAACGTGACTCATGTTCTCAGGGATCCCAGGAGAAGTGCTGTGTGGTGCGCGCTGTGTTGGTGTGCAGCCATCCCACAAATGTTACAGAACAAACCTTTTATTTAAGGATCGAGTTAACCCCTTCACACCTTTTTGGACGGATAAACTCACAGCGAACCCCTCCGTGAGAGAAAAAGAATGTTCTGTACTTTATTCTAGACTGATTTCTCCAAACAGGTGTAAATATCTACAGTATTTGATGCAAACTTCACTCCCTTCTCAAAGATTTGTTTGGATTTCAGTTGGAGATCAAATGACACCTGGCACTGAATGTTTGAAAAACCAAAGATAAATTCATACTTTGTTGATTTTATCCTCAAAGTGTATTAATTGTGTCTCCTTTTATTTTATTTTATTCATACTTTCTGACTCATGCAAACAAAACTCCTGGGACAATTTCAACATTTTAAGAAGCAAAATTTCTCACATGCTCAGAATTCTATCACCATGACAGCAAACACATCTAAGTCACACGAGGGAATAGAGAATACAGGTGAACCTGGGAAAATTAGAATACGGTTCAAAAGATCATTTATGTCAGTAATTCAGCTTAAAAGGTGAAACTAATAAATGAGATAGACTCATTCCATGCAAAGACAGATATTTCAAGTAGGGGTGCACCGACTGCAGTTTTTGGCTGATCACCGATCTTGAGAAAAACCTGAGATCGAGGCAGACAGATCGTTCGGCCGATCTATCGGTGCACCCCATATTCAAAAGAATATTGTGAGCTTCAATATTCTAGACTCTAATCAGCTAATGAGTCCAGAATACCTGCAAAGGGTTCCTGAGCCTTTAGATGGTCTCTCAGTCTAAGCTGAATTACTGAAATAAACGTTTGCACCAAATTTTCAGATTTTTACAGTTTCACTTGCATTAGTAGTTATTTGAGACATTTTGGAACCTATAATTGCCATCTGTCACCAACAGTCACAGCCTGATCAGGCATTAAAACCCCTCAAATTATGTTTTTGAGCTTCATCATAAACTCCAGTGAAGTGGTGGCCCTATCTGGGACGGTACTGGGTCACGTTTAGTTCTCGTCAGATCTTCTTTATTCCCAACATGATTATGTTCTAATAACAGAATTCCTTCCATCACTTCTTCTGTGTGTCCTACAAACTGAAAGTTTAAATGTAGATAAAGTCTAGTTCATGCAGACACCCGTAGAGCGCTTCGGTTAAAATCCCTCTTCCTGTCTTTCTGTTTTGCCTGCTCTCTTTGGACCACTAAACACACACACACACACACACACACACACACACACACACACACACACACACACACACACACACACACACTATACATCCGTGTGGGTACAGACAGGCAGATTTACAAGCAAACACACTGTTACAGTGCACCGGTTGGAGGACACACACATGTAGCCGACGCTGGTGAAGCTGAAGTGGCTGGTGTGGGGGCCTAAGTGAGGAGAAAGTGTGGCTAACCAAAACCACATGTGGCAGACTCGTTTGCTCTCTCCGTCCGGAGGTATGCGAGCCCTGGGAGCGTGAGTGCGTGTTTGCCTATGAGCGTTGGGGGAGTTGTGATATAGAGCAGACCTTAGAAGAAACAGGAGAGTGAGCTCATAGCTGGACTCAAACATCAGGGAGGAGAGTTGAGCAGGCGTCCACAAACTGCTCCACAACTTCACACCAAAAACTCCTGAGTCGCTTCCTCTTGCTTTTAGTTACAAGATTTTAAAGAATGTTCCAGTATTTTCACATCAGCTTTACTTCCCATAATAGTTGTTTATGACATTATGCTAATGTCATATGAGCATCTTTAATGCTAACGCTAAAGCCGTGCAAAACTTTACTTTGTATTTAACTAGATTGGTTGAACTCAGCCTAGGGCTGCCATAGATGATTATTTTGGCTCATGTGTAAATTGTAGCTTAAAGTACCAACGTGCAGCTACTCTAATATAACCATGATTAGCTTCTGCTGTCTACAAATAAAGAATTAAGATAATTGATCCTTCAACAACTTTTAATGAGCTATTAAACTAGTAGAAAATAAAGAAAAAGGGCACTAGGCTCAAGAAAACAAAAAATAAATGCTGGTTGTTGGCTTGGTAACAAGGTCGTTCACTGAAGAGCAAGGCTTTTTTAACACATTTGATAAATTAGTGTTTGAAATGTTACAGCAAACACATGGCGTATGTGTTAAAGTAACAACAGATAAACTTTAAGCTAGCGCTTTAACGTTGATCTCAGTGATTGTTGAGTTGGAAACTTGACCAGTTTCATATCTGACACCACTCTGCAGCCCTCTGCTGGCCAGAAACCACACTAGATAGTTTTGTGGAGCGGGTAGGTGCCCTATAGGGGGGAGCTCTTATACATGCTTTACGGCTGTTAGCTGTAATGCTAGCGGTTAGCATTTTCAGTTTGCCTATCGTCAATAAAAAACACAAGAAGAAGAAAAAGTAGAAGTTTGCTTTCTCTGTTGGCATCATGGCGGAGCCTGGAAGTGAAAGTAACAGAGTAATGTCTTTGGAGGTGAAGCAAAGAGCTAAAACCAGAGTGAACATCGGCGTGGCCTACGCTAGTTTGAGGAGCTAAAGGAGGCTAGAAAATCACGGACGTCCAGTGAAGACGTTCTAATAGTTCTGTTGCTAACAGACAAACAGGGCTGACTCCAACATCACGTAAAGCTTGTAGCACCTGGAAATGACTCGGTGTACTATTTTTATAAGGATCAGTTGGCTGAGTGCACCTTTTAAATTTGAGTTAACCTCAAAAGTTAGTCCATTTGTAGACGTACACTTAATGATGACTTAGAGTTTCATTTTCATCAATCCATCAGTTTCTTAGATATTTTTCCACAGAAAATAAAACTTCAATAGTTGATGGCAAGGTTGTTGCCTTTTGGAGGTGTGAAACGAACGTTAAATTCACAAACAGAGGACACTTGAGCCATAATGACAAACTGATTAATACGACTGGAGTTATGTGCAGAATCAACAGAGCAGGAAGTTTAGAAAAAGATTCAAAATGAGCAGAAAAGGTCTAAAACACTTCAAACGCTTCTGGTTTCTTAGCGAGATCAGTGATAGAAAAATGCTGCTTTCACATTTGTTAATGTTAGTGGAGCTTTTTGGATTGTTTTCATGATATTTTGTTGGGTTTCTTTTATCATAATGAACCATTCATACAACAAAACGGTATCAAAGCAGAACCTTTAGTCCCACTTAGACCTCATCAAACAGAGACGGCTCTAGTTCGGTTTCAAACCAGGACTTTACTTCATGCAACCTGCTTTGCACTGAGATAATCCTGCAAGACAGAGCGACACTGTGTGTTAAGGTAGTATGGTGTAAATGCGTGTGTGTGTGTGTGCGTGTGTGTGTGAACCTGAGCGTAAGAGACAGTTTGTGTCATGAAGAGGTAGCTCTGTATCTGCTAACAATTACTCCAACAAGACAGCTGCTTGGCTCACAGAAATTCACGCAACACACACTCGCGGGTTTCACCCAACGTTTACCTGTGCTCCAGCTCAGACGTGGTGACAGGCAACCTGGCCACTTTAATGCAAAGAGACACTCCCTTCAGCCAGATTTTACCATGCGTGAGTTTTAGTCTGGGTAAGCAGGGAGAGGAGAACAAAACACCAGCAAAAGATTACCAGAATGACGAAGGTGGTGAGGACAACGCAGACGGACCTTGAAGGGAGAGGGGAGGGCTGAGAAGTTTCTGGGACACTTCAGAGAAGAATTTGGACTTGATGAAGCTTAGATTTCGTAGCTACAGTAAATGCTGCCAGCTGGAAACGCCTTAAGCACACTACAACTTCAGCTTTCATATCCACCAGAGTTCTTGACTCGGTTATGATTCATTCTCTGTCTCTGAGTTTTTATTACTTCCACGTTGTTCCCGTGTCATCATGACAGTCACGACTTCTCCATTAGCCGTTTCCACCTTAAGGAAACCCACAAACCCTGTAACACAACACCATTGAGTCTGGATTTGGAAACCCCTCCCTTTGCTCTTGTTGTGGGGGGGTGAGACGAGGAAACTGGAGAAGCAGGGAGAAGGGGGAGGTAGGGGGAGACGGACGGGAAGGGGGAGGGTTTGATAAACATGGTGTTACTGTGTTGTGGTTACTGGGTCATAAATTCCAAGAGGCAGTGGAACTGGAAGGAGGGGGTGAGGTAAACTAAAAAAGAGGGAGAAAGGGGGGAGAGGTTTCACCTAATTAACAGATTCTATTTGACTTCCCCAAAAAGAGAAAATAAAAGCTCTGAATCAACATTTCAGGGCGGCGTGAGCACACATCACCTTTGAAAAGGTCACAACCAGCGGAGCTTCTGGCCAATGAAAACCTGGCGTGTCCTAGTTCGGCTTCTTCACGTGTTCAACAGCTGTTGGGAATTTTACTGCACTGTTTTCTTATCGCATCCACTAGAAAAAAAGCTGTTTGGACCTTCCAAACTACTTTGAACCTTTTTTTTATTTGAGCAGCCCAAACTCAGGTTCAGTTTCCCACAAGAGTCTGCCTGGGGGGAGCGAGGGTCTCGGTGGGTGTTCTCGTGCTACAATCTAAAGGAATCCATGGAAAAGTATTGTTTAAATCTTTAAATACGACAATAAAACACTTTAGGTTTGCTGTGTTTGCAGGTATTAGTGTCAGGAATGCATACTTTAAACACATTTGGCTTCTTTTATTTCAGGGTTCAGGTCAATCTGCTGCTGTTTTGGGGTTCGAGCAGCACAAACGAGAAGTTACGCACTAAAACTGACTTTGGAAGACAACAACCACTTGATCTGAGGAACTCCAATCTCTGCTCAGACTTTTGCTCCTTGTAATCTCTCAACACAACACATGGTGAGCAGATTTAGCATCCTCTCCACTGCCTTTACTCCCAGTGAGCATGGGAGGAAGCTTTCATTGTGTAACTAGCATGAGAGCGTTGCTTTTAAACTTAATCCTCTCTAAAGTGGCAACAAGATAAAGAAAAGATGTTTTTATGACTGCAAACATCAAAGGTTTATATTTTAGCCGTTTTTATAACCTTATAAATATCAGGTGATAAATGTTTTTTGCACTTAATGGCTCTAAATGAACACGCTTTCCTGTTCACTGACATCTGTAGCGGCGAGTACGTCCTAGGGCTGGGCGATATGGCCTAAAATCAATATCACGGTATATTGAGGAGTTCACCTCGATAACGATAAATGGACGATAACTACATGTAAGCGTAGAAACAAAAGTTGTCCACTAGATGGGGCTGTCACGCGTATTACGTTGAGTCATGTGTCATGTGACTCGAGGTAGTACAGCTTTTTAAAGGTATATGAACGTCACCAACCTGCACGTCTTTTCATTTTTTTATTACCAAATTTACTGACATACAACAATATCAATAAAAGTCAAAACGTTCGATAATGATACATTTTTGATTTATTGCCCAGCCCTAGTACATCGCTTTGTTTGTTGTCCAATAGCATGCAGAGACATTTTGAAAGACAACCGTAGACTCCGCCCCACAAATGAGAGCAGTCAATGGGTTGTGGCCAGACTATTTATTCACATATATAGGATGGCTTGCCTGCATTAAAAGCATCTCTCAGATCCTGAGTAACCTCTGCTTTCCACCAGATGCTTAAGTGTCGAAGCCTAACCAAATTCTTGCTTTGCAGAGTTTGGTCTAGGCACGCTTCATAGGAACCCTCGCTGCCTGTGGCTGTCCAATCACAGCTCGCTATAGTTTTGGTTGGGCCAATCACAGCGCTCTATATTTTGGGCCAATCACAGAGCGGGAGCAGCCGATGACGTCAGCGCTGCGGCCGCGAACACAAACAACATGGCGGCAACGCAGGAACCACGTTAGTTTGAAACGGCTTTGTCATCAACATTGGATTATTTAGACTCCAACGTGCGTAAGTCTGTCTGATATACTTAGCGGCTTCTTATTTTTATCAAAGTAGTGCGATGTCTCAGTACACCTGATTCACATGTTTTTATACAAAAACGACAGAAATCATTGATGTTAGACGCCATTAATGCCTCCCTCTTTTCCGTCGCTGTGATTACGTCATGTTATTCGTTACTCTGATTGGTCCTAGCGCTATCCAATTGCGTGCTGACATTTTGAAAGACAACCGTAGATCCCGCCTCACGACTGAGGGCCGTCAATGGTTCGTGGCCAGACTATTTATTCACATATATAGGATGGCTTGCCAGGCTATAAGTGTCGTGTAATGTCCGTAAAATGTAAAAATGCAGCTATTAGCCGCCGTTTTAGTCCATTGGTGGGTTTGCACCGGCCACGATGAGCCACATTTTGAACATGTGTTGCGTCGCTCTGCTAAATTTACGCTTCAGGTCTATTTTTACGCGCTTCACTTCCAGAACGCGTCAAGCTCGGGAAGTCAGACACAGGAGCAGTTTAAAACATCTGGTAACTTTCAAAATAAAAGACATATGTTGATTTCCTGTTGGTTCACCTGTAAAAAAAAACATGTCAATATGTTCATTCGAATGTTATCGCACGAACTGACAAAACCACGCATGATTTTTCATATCTCCTGTGATTTCATGACCTTGTGGAACCTTTTGTTCCAGGTTCAAGTCTAAAACGCTCCCGGTGCTAAGGTTACAGGGAAAAGTGTCTATTACGTTACACACTACCGCTTATGCATCCGGTGGAAAGCCCGGGTTTTTATACATTTTTAGAGTCTGGATTTTCTAATACTGATCACCTCTTTAATATAATTTAACACTTTTCTGACCTCCACTTTCCTCGTTTTTAAGCACAATAAGCTGCCGTTGGCTCCCTGGAAATCCGTTTGAATAAAAAAGCACACTGCTTTATGCACACTGTGACCCTTGGACATGCTGGAATTTAGCCCGGCAGAAACTGTGCAAGAGGGGGTTGCCACCCCAACACAGGACAAACATAAACATCACATTCAAATACAAAATCATAAGAAATCATGCAAACCCCAACACAGAGAGACCTGGGACATCCAGCAGACTCAATGACAGGTTTCTTGCTAACGTTAGCTCAACAGAAGCTGCACGTCCAACCGGACGCCTGATGTAAGACTTCATCTCGGGCCGTGTCTCAACCACCGCGGCTAAAACGGATCCGGCAGAAAAGTGACAAGAGATACCGACAGCTCCTCAACATCTAAATGTCTGTCTCCAGACTCCCACACACAGCCTGTCTGCAAGAGTGAGTGGCTGTAGGTGTGTGTGTGCACGATCACTGTCAGGCTGACCATGTGTCTGCAGTCATCTGCAGTAAGATGGGACACACACAAGCTGGCAGACAGACGAAAAGACAGATTAAAGTGGCAGACAGACAGATCTGAGGAAAAACAGTGTAGCATCATTTGTAGGGAGGAGATAGCGACGGAATATCTGATAGCAGATTTCAATCTCTGCTCAGTCGGACTGAGAACCAGCCGCGTGGCGATGAGAAGATACGTGGCTGCGGATGAAGATGATAATCTTAATGGACTGGTCATCTATCTGTAAGCCCCTGATTTGCACGCACACACAGGAAGGGTTTTTACATCGCAAAAGCTTTCCGCTACTTCTGATCTAAAATCAGCTTAAAGGGGAGAGGAGAATTGTTAGAAAGGAACATAAGGAGAGTGGAAACTGTCTTTCTAAACATGAAAACATGAGATCTTGTTCGCTGAACGTGATTGAAGCATCCTGAGGGATGCTATTATTAAACACAAGTGTGTGCTTCTGTTTAAATTGCATATAGATTGCTTTTGGCTGCTTTTCTGAACATGCATGTGTAATTTTGCTTTCCATGACAGATGTCTCCATAACTGAATTAATGGAGACCTTTTCAGCCGATGTCCACGGGAGCCACGAGGCTTTCCAGGCAACCTGAGGGTACGCACACTTTGGCTGTCACGTTTACTCAAAATAAAAACCACAGCCTAAAGTCAAACTGAATAAACAGTTTCATAAACGCTTTGTCTTCCTATAAAATAGCTTTATGTTGAGCGACAAGTTCAGACCTGATTAACAAATCTGTGTTTTTATTTCACCTGAACTGGAGGAAGTAAATTCAGAGAAAGAAAACGGGTTTTACCACCAAAAACTCACCTGGTTAAACTTTAGCCGTGAAAATCCCCCGACCCTTATCTCCACTGGTTTGGCTCAAACTCAGGCTCATCAAACATTTGCTAAAAATCCTGAACAATGGCAGGAACTTCATGTTAAATACCAGAAAGACTGAAATGTACAGTACGGTTCCCTGTCCAGAACTGAAACTCGTCTGCTTTTCTTAGAGTTTTTACTTTTTTGTCTGATTAAAATGTTAGGGGCATTTCATGAAAGGTTCGCCAAAAACCAAGTAAAGGCATAAACAACGAAAAGCATCTGCATAGGAAAGATAAAAATAGATTTAGGGAACTTGACAAATTTACACCTTGAAATGTTTCAAACAAATGGAATTATGCATTAACCTAGAAATATAGACAGATTTGCATTCTAATAGAGCCTCAGCAGCCCCAGTCTTTTGTCTCGCCAATCACAACGCTTTATCGGTGTGGTGGGCCAATCACAGCGCTCTATCGGTGTGGTGGGCCTATCACAACGCTCTATCGGTGTGGTGGGCCAATCACAGCGCTCTATCGGTGTGGTGGGCCAATCACAGCGCTCTATCGGTGTGGTGGGCCTATCACAACGCTCTATCGGTGTGGTGGGCCAACCACAACGCTCTATCTGTGTGGTGGGCCAACCACAACGCTCTATCTGTGTGGTGGGCCTATCACAACGGTCTATCGGTGTGGTGGGCCTATCACAACGCTCTATCTGTGTGGTGGGCCAATCACAACGCTCTATCTGTCTGGTGGGCCTATCACAACGCTCTATCGGTGTGGTGAGCCAATCACAGCGCTCTATCTGTGCGGTGGGCCAACCACAGCGCTCTATCTGTGTGGTGGGCCAATCACAGCGCTCTATCGATGTGGGCCAATTACAACGCTCTATCTGTGTGGTGGGCCAATAACAGCGCTCTATCGATGTGGGCCAATCACAACGCTCTATCTGTCTGGTGGGCCTATCACAACGCTCTATCTGTCTGGTGGGCCTATCACAGCGCTCTATCAGTGTGGTGGGCCAATCACTGTGCTCTATTGGTTTGGTGGGCCTATCACAGCGCTCTATCGGTGTGGTGGGCCAATCACTGTGCTCTATTGGTTTGGTGGGCCAATCACAGCAAAAAACAAAAATGGTCTTTTTACATCCACAAGGATCAAATTAATACCCTCCAACAACAAGTCTTACGTCCACAATCCAACATATTTTACTTCTGTCTCATCACAACCTTCGTTAGCGTCGTCATATTAGCTTCAAACGTCTGACTTGGCTTTACCTGATCCAACAGGTGAAGCATTCAAACTGGCGTACTATTGATACAGATTACATGGGATTACTATTGACTTTTCTAGCCTACTTATTTGGATTTTATATTTTAATTTATTTATATTTATATTATAATTATCTTGCCATACCGTATGTCTGATTTTGTGAAAAAGCATAATAAAACGTGTTTTTTTAGTTGGGTAAGCACCTTCCTCAGTAGAAATGAATGCACTGGAGGCGAACGGAGACCCATCCAAGATGGTGGCCGGCCACTACGACAGCTCCAATAGGCAGCACCAGTCCACGGTGCATCTACGTATATGATGTCTGTGCCTTGTAGTGTATGTCAGGCCCACAAAGCACCCAAACATCACGTGTGAAATTATCGCCCATTGACATTTTTTGGACTGACGAATATGGCTTGGAACATTTTATACATCGCCCAACCTTGGTACAAACTGATGTAGAGGGAGCTTGGAGGATCTTTAACATGAAACGGCCTCTAAAGGAGTTACTTTTTAGCTGTTATTTTAAGGAACAGCTGCGCTGCAACCTGATCTGCAGACTCTATGTAACTGCACGACGGTAAAGTGATGCAGCGTGAAATCACCATTGGTGTCGGAGGTTTGAGTCGGTTTAGCCACGTTCACCTCTGCTGCAGGTAACTCAGAAATCTTTCACCCTACCCCGATTAAAAACTGAGACTTCCCTCTGAAGAGAGTACTTTTTATTCATGTTTGTTCTAAAAGGAAAACCATTTTATTCACTGAAATAATGCATCAAAGATAAAGTTCTGATCATTGAAATTTTGCATTTTCTCATGTTGAGACTTGGATTTTTTTCTGCAAAACTCATTAATTTTTTGTTTTAACACCTCTCGTTCATTAAAAACCCAGCTCAGGATTCAGGCAGCTTTCAAAGGACGAATAAAGGAAAGAAAAATTTCAACTCGGGTACCGGGTTGAGTGAAATCTACTGAAATTAGCGAGAGCAGATGTAGAACACGACAAAATCTTTTTTTTCTACGAACCTGTCGTCCTTAATATGAATTGACAGTGTTTCTGCCCTGCTGGGCTTTTCATTACGTTTCTGTTATATTAGCAGCCCACAGCTTGGATTCTGGAGCACATAAAACTCTTTTCATGATAAAGCATACAGGGAAATATAAATAAATCAGTTTATAGTCTTTTAATATCTGTATAAAAATACATGTCAGGCGTAACAAACACACAACATATCATATAATCTGGTGGGTTTTACTTTCTTGTAGATTTCACAACAAAACAAGCACCTTGTTAACCACTTTTCACTACGAACAGACAAAATAATGCTGGAAAAGCAGGAGATATGTGAGACGAGAGGAGAAGAAGGTGTGGTGTTCAGCTACCGAAAGAACAAAGTTCCTCTGAGCTCCTTTATTGCAGAAGAGGCTCGACTAAACAAACAACACCTGCAAACTTCAAACCTCCCGACAGCCGTCTGATTACATAAACAAGGGCAGGACGGGAGACGCAGACAAACGACGTATAGATTAACTGACAGAGTCATAAAGACAGACGACAGCAAACAGGAATATGAGGGCTTCGTGTATCAAATCAATTCCAGTTTGCAGGAAAAAGAAAATCACAGCAGACGTGGCCTGAAGGTTCGTCGAGCTCAGAAACTTTTTCTTGGCATTGAACCAAACGGTTGAAGAGAAAGAAAATCCAGTAGACGCCAATTTCACAAAACCCTTTCACACAGTGAAAAGCATGAAGTATCACTGCGAGCTGTACTTTAATTCAAGCTTAACAAGATGTGAACGGCATCTCAAAGGGAGGCTGTGGCTGGCGTGTTATGGTGAGTGTGGACGCATCGAAGGAACTGATGAGCATTAGTCTGGATGAGAGCAAAGACGTGGGCGTGTTTCTGTTGTTGGAACTTCAGGGTCATTTCTGGGGGGTGGAAACTGACCAGGAGATACAATGACCCGGTCCTCAGCCTTTTCAGGACTTTGCACCGACATCAGTACATCGCGACCGCTTTGGCAGTGAGTGATGTCACTGACCAGCGCCAAAAAGCATCTACGGTAACGTTAAAAGTTTTATTCTGTCGAAGTATGAAAATTTAATCCATTCTGAGTAGAGGTCCACCGATATTGGCTTTTCTATTGCCGATACCGATGCAGACAGGTAGGAGACATCGTAGGCCGATGGCCGATATGTACTGCCGATTTTTATGGCCGATATGTACTGCCGATTTTTATGGCCGATATGTACTGCCGATTTTTATGGCCGATATGTACTGCCGATTTTTATGGCCGATATGTACTGCCGATTTTTATGGCCGATATCTAGACGTTTTCTGCCTCATTTTCATGCTAAAATGTCACTACAGTTGATGCACATTTCTGAAGCTGAATCAGTGTTTGAACTCTGAATCTTAACTGTTAAATCTTAACTTTGTGCACTTCTCAGTGTTAAAGTCAGACACCTAAATAAAGTTAATTCAGAGTGTTTATTATGCAGATGTTATTAGGGCTGCCCGAGGATGTGCCTGACAGCTTTACTAAGGACAAATATCGGCCGATGTCGATGTATAAAAAACGGTAAATATCGGCCCGATATATTAGCCAATCGATATATCGGACCGATATCCGATATATCGACCCGATATATTAATCGACCGATAAATCAGCCTACCCCTGATTCTGAGGATGGAGAGCTGCTGTGTAATGTCAAATGTGGCGTTCAATGACCAGAAGATGCCCTGTTTTTTTAACGATGCTCTGAGAGACAACAAAGTCCCGTGAATTACGTTGTTTTGGGGGGTGATTTCCGCTTCATTTAGTATGGTACTTACTTTCTTGTGCCTCCATTCTGCTTCACAAGCAACTCCTCTAATTTTACTAATATTTACTAATATTTTACTAATTTTACAATCAGCTCCGGTGGCCTAGTGGTACGAGTGTCCGCCCCGGGACTGGGAGATCGGGGTTCGAATCCCGATCAGGTCAGCACTAAGGGGTTGGATTGGGGGGATAAACCACCAAATAGTTCCCAAGCGCGACCACAGCTGCAGCTCACCGCTCCCCACCATGGGGATGGGTCAAATGCGGAGATTTGTGTGAGTGTGATGATGACTAATGGGACTTTAACTTTAATGCTGGTTGTGTTGGACGACATCTGCTGATGTCATTTCCTACTAAGTTACAACCAATCAGCGTGAGTTAACCAAACGTTCCACTCAGCTACTCAGCCGGGTCGGTGTCCCGGTGAAGTGGAGACGCGTACATGCCGGGAAGTTCCGGTAAATTTACCCTGAAGTTCCGACAGTGGAAACACGCCTACTGAAAGATGGAAGGAAAAGGCGGGTGACGGTCACTACAACAGAAGTTTACAAACGAACAAAAGAAACAGAAAGTTGAGGTGAAGGATGTGGATTAATTATGACACTACACGATGAAACATGAGACCCAGCTCTCGGCCGGACGGTCGTAACTCACCCTTTTCAGCGCGCCCCAAGTGAGCTGCATCCAAACAGAAGCAAAGCAGAGAATAACAGGACAGAGTTAGACTGGAAAGCATGCAGAAGTTTCACACAGCCAAGAGAAAAACAGTCAGTGCAAAGATGACAAAAGGCCGTGATCGTCTCAATGATTTAACCCTCATTAACCGTGTTGGTGTGTAAAGAGACGGATTCACAAGACACGAGGAAAGTTGATCTCAACCTGGGATAACAAAAGCTGGAGTGAAGTCCACAAACACATGTTTGACCTCAGCCATCACCAGCATTCCTCCAACTAACCCTCTAAAAATAATCTGTCTTCACCTGCCACCAGTCACTGCAGCCACGTCTCTGTAAGGTCACAAACTAAAGCACATAACTGGAAGCTGCTTTTTGATTGTAAAGCAAAAAATATGTGTGCATGCTTTATAATGTCATGAATCAGCGGTGAGTGTTGATTACTTAATTTGTCATTAGTCAGCCGTGCGCATAAGGGTGTGTGTGTATTTATATACGAGTGTGTGTGTGTGTGAGAGAGAGGCCGCCTCGCACCAGCAGCTGTGACCAGAGCCAAACAGGGCAGAGCAGAGATTGATGATACTGGACTTGTATCATCATTTATCAAGGATGTGATGTTTCAGCCACTCGGGATTTGTTTTCAATGCTCTGCCTCTCTCCATTTCCAAAGAGCTTCATCACTTTCTTAGCCCACTTCATTTGGCTGACCCATGATGTGGACACATCAAACTGCAGCATGGAGCCTTTAATCCTGAACACATCATTTAGTACATTTCCATCCAACTATTTCTGAGGAAAACTCCTAAGCGTCAACGTTAGAAGATTCGCTGTGCACAAAAAGGCTTTGATGAGCAGAAAAAAGCAAAGAAAGCTGAAGTTAAAGCTAAAATTCTAGCATTCAAACCTGCTGTGAAAATCATTTATTACCTAAATAAATTTATCTCAGGAGAATTCCTAAAAACAATCCAAACATTTGTGGCTCAACTTCAATAATACAGCAGGAAAAATAAATTATTGCACAAAAAAACAAGAAATTAATTTGAACGCCTCTGTTTATTAGTTTTATAGGTGATTAGGATGTAAGAAAATATCGATATGGCAATATATCGTGATATTTTTTTCTGCGATATTATATCGACATTCAAAAGCCGTGTATCAAAATTTTGGAAGAATTTACATGCAAACATTTGTGTATTTTCTTTTCTTTTGGTGCAATTCAAACGCCGACCGCTAGTTGGCAGCAGTGTGCAATGGGTTTTGTTTCCACCACTGAAATGTAAATCCCTCTATTATGGTTCTGGTACCTCATGTTAAACACGTTACGTATCAGTTTGGACTGTTTTTTGAATTTTCCTACAATAAATTCAGTCTAAAAAAATCGCTAATATTTTCTGGCTGAATGTATCGCAATATATCGTGATGTATCGTATCGCCTCCCCTGTATCGTGATACGTATCGTATCGCCAGAATTTTACCAACACACATCCCTGGTGATTATGCATCTTATTACTTCCTTTAAAACTGGTTTACTAAAAACTGACATTTTTGTGGTTTGTTGTGGGAAAATCTTCAAAAATTCCCCAAAACTTGTTGAACTTGATCGATCAAACTCTTGCTGTAACTTAATCAAGTCCTAAAACAAACTCAAATCTAAGTTTTATAATGGATTAATTCTTGTTTAGAAGCCATCATCAGTCGGTGTTTTAAATGTGTTTTATTCTTGGTTTTACATTTAGGTTAGAAGCAAAAATGATTCCCAAAGGTTATTGTTAGTTTATTTCTAAGACACTATTTTTAGGAAATTTTGTCTTTGCATAAAACACTCTTAGTTAGCCACTTTTACACGTCTGTGATGTAAAGCCATCGTGATTGGCTTGAGTACCACCAATGTGCTCGTTGATGATTGGTAACTTTTTGTCTGTGTCCTTATGGAAATATTAAACACCGAGTTTGACGACAGGTGAGTTACAGTTAAGATATTCTTTGTCTTTTATGCGGGAAACACAAAACTGGCTTACATTCGTATCAAAGCATAACAGTGTCCATTTTCCTCAAAACGTATGTCAAGAGCCGAGTGAGTTTGGATTGACGCGGTTTGAAACGTTCATTTTTGTCAGGGCCGCTAATACAGTGAGGCGAGGATCGGGGTGATATGTCGGAGATCCACACGTGGAGATAGGCAGGTCTGAGCTGAGAGGAGTCGGGAGGAGGCTGAGAAGTGGAGGTGGATATTTTTGGCGGGAGAGAAGAAAGCGAGAACCAGAGTGGTGGGACGATTGGAAGATGGCACATAAACTATACAGGAAACTGAGACGTGGAATATGAATCAGGATCTCTTGTCGTGGCAAGATGATGACTGAGCATCGGAGTGGTGAGTGAGGCGGCTATTTGACTGGTTGGTTGATTATCTAATGACGGGGCAGGGAGCTAATCACGCCCAGGTGGAGCGAGTTGGACCTGACGATTTTACTGTGCGCTTTAAAGTGGGCCTACACTCATTTTTAAATGGTCTCTAGTATAAATGTATACCTTGTGAGTCGTTCTCTTTGGTGCTTCTGTTTCAGGAAGTAAAAGTTAGCTGTAGGAGTTGGGGGCAGAAAATGGCAGGATTTGGAGTCTTACCCCGGCTTTCCACAGGACGTGAAAGCGGCGCAAAACGGCCGCGAAACGCACTACGCGGCAATTAGCGTTACCGTTATAGTGGACAGGGTCCTTTCCACCGGCAGCTATGTGTAACATTCTGGACGCGTCCCAGAAGCGAAGGGACGCTATCAATACGCCTCAAGTCTATTTTTTACGCACTATGCTTCTGAAACATGTCAAACTCTGCCGTTTAGATCGGGACAAACAGGAAGTCAAACACAGAGACAGTGTGAAACATCCAGAAATGTCCAAAATAAAAGTCACGTGCAGTACGTGATTACCTGTGAAACCCCTGTAGCCGATGTAAACAACACAGAAAATAAACCACAGACCGTTTTGTGTACATGCAGCCGTCTTTCTCCTTGCTTTTTATTGTGTGGACTTCTGAAATCACGTGTGGTGTTGCAATTCTCCCGTGATTTTGTGACCTCACGGGATCAGAAGCGCTCCCGGTTGGAAGGGAGCTCACTGGCAAAACGCTGCTATTTTATTACTTTCGCGGCCGGTTGAAAACCGGGGTTACTCATTCATATTCGTGATATGCAAACGTTTCACCTCTGATTGGCTAACAGCAACGCGACTCTTCCGCTGCCTCCGTTCGCTCTTCTTTCTTGTGTTAAAAAAACACAACTGTGATGTTTTATCTCCACAAATAACACAAGCCTGAAGGAGTTCCGCCATGTTGTGGAGTCGCTAATGCTAACAGTTAGCCTCTCCTAGCTGAGATGCACCCTATTCTGTCACTGAACCAACCCTGTCGCGAGCCAAGATGAGCGAGTCCATGAATGCTAATTTTACAGCGTGTCATAGAGCTGTGTGGCTTTTTCTGACCCAACCATTTCTATTTTCTTTGGGCGGCTAAGGCAGGAAATAGGGGTAGAAGACTATTTCCACGTGTAAAACTCAGCGTGACTGATCGTATTTCAAAAATAAGTATTATACGTCTCTCAGCGAACCTTGCCTTTTAGAAGGAAGATCCAGGATGCTGCATCTTGCAGGTCTCGTGTAAAAGACTGAAGGTGTTTGCACACAACATCGTTTTAATCTCAAACACGTGAGTCGTTAGCGTATAGCTGCTGACACTGCGCTGCTGCGGTGAACTAATAAAGTTTTATTGTAGTGTTCACATTTTTCTCTTGAATTTTCTTTCTTCCTCCCATAACGTCAACAGTAATAATGGCCCCAGTGAAACGCTGGATCAGAGTAGAAAGCAGTTCAAACGAAGCACGACATCTAATAATTTGGGATTTTTTTTTCGTTATAGTGATTCAAAGAATTAATTATTTCAGTGGTAGTTTATAAACCCTTCCCCAACATTAACTGCATGTAGGAAGCTGAGGTTACCAAAGCCATGACTACTAAGACGTGTGATGCCACTAATGGTCTTTGGCTGATTCTGACCTGTCAACTGAGCCAAAGGAAAGGCTGCACCCAGTGTCACCGATCCATTTTCCTAAACACAAATCCTCACATTTATTCATACTTCATCACACTCTTGCACACAGCCTAATGAGGGATTAACTAATGAATTCTCTCAACAGATTAATTACATTTTACAGACTCCATCCCCAAACAGCTGAAGAAACCAGCCAGTACGTTCAAAGAGATGGATTTCTTTCCCTTTAATCTATCACTAAATTGAAATCTGTAGAAACAGATTGGCTGTGGGCAAAAAGCACGTTTGATTTGAGCAGAAGACATAAAAATGGATCTGAAGAACTGCAGAGCGAGGCATTACTTTTAACGAGAAAATAAATAAAACGGGCCTTTGATTTGGTGCCATTCTACATGGCATGAGTAGAATGAGGAGGCATTTTCATACCAATCTAAATGAGAAGCAAACATTTCTTTGTACCACTGTTCTCCGCAGGGCTTAAAAGCTTCGTCCTGCCTCCGTCTCTTTAAGTGACAGCAAAGCGCAAGAGCAAACACACACACACACACTCCCTCCTGCCGTTTTCACAGTCTCTGGAGAGGAGGAGAAGCCCACGGCCAAAAACCAATGGTTTCTTGATCCCCCTCCCTCTCCTCTCGTGTTTCTACCACTTCGCTTCCGCCGCCCTTTCCCCACCGAAACACCCCGTTTCATGTCATCTCCTAAATGGAGCGGAAAAGTAATTATAATTAAACCAACTTGGTTCTAATGTTGAAAATACTAAAATAATTTACAATTATAATTAGA
This sequence comes from Aphyosemion australe, assembly GCA_006937985.1. NCBI lineage: Eukaryota > Metazoa > Chordata > Actinopteri > Cyprinodontiformes > Nothobranchiidae > Aphyosemion > Aphyosemion australe. The sequence goes on from SSNS01000220.1 coordinate 696,674, forward strand.
GCGGTTCAGATGCTGCGTTCTCCGGCAGCAGCGGCCTCCTCACTCGTCTGGAGACGCTGATGGGAAACTATTACTTCACTTCATTAAGATTGAAGACGTCTGGAACCCTCGTCGCCACACGACCCGAAGAGGGACGAGCTCGGAAAGTTGTCGGATGGTCATAAAGTCGGTTAGTGACTGCAACAAGCTTGTTTACATTGATCACACGGCCTTTGTAAATGATTAGCCAGCACGGATATTTGCAAAACCGCAAGATAAGAACAGAGAGAGTGGGACATTTATGAAAAACGGCGTATGTTCTGACTAAACGGGAAACAAAATTGATAAAAAAAGAAACTAATTTATTAAAAATAACATATTTAGACTCCTAAAGTTGTTTAATCTTGTCACTGAATGAAAACAGCAGCTTCTTTGCTTCGTTTTAATTTGTTTTCACCAGTTTGCATCCTGCAAACCCACATGTTGTAAATGACCTGTTCCTGTGTGCATTTGTGAATTAAGACGTAATATCCTGCACTAACTGTACCTAACCTGTTTTAACCCCTTTTCCCCTCCTTTCAGCTTTGCAAACCAGAGACCCGCCACTTGTATTTACTTGCAAATTAACAGCGCTCACATTCCCAAAGAGGCCACAAAGAAATTCCACACGTTTGTTACCCAGAGGACCAAATGGCCTCCAGGGAGGTGGGAAGAGAGGGGGGCAGTTAGTTACAGGCTGGGGGGGTAGGGGGGGGGGGGGGGGGGGGGGGGGGGGGGGGCAATAAAACATTTACAGATAAAGTTGGAATTAATGCAGCAGCGAATACTGGAGCAGAAAATGAGTTTTTTGGGTACAATGTGGTCATTTCAAGGACTTAACTGGAGCGTGGTGCGTCCTTATATGGTTTCAGAGAGGATCTGGAGAGGTGTGTGTGTGTGTGTGTGTGTGTGTGTGTGTGTGTGTGTGTGTGTGTGTGTGTGTGTGTGTGTGTGTGTGTGTGTGTGTGTGTGTGTGTGTGTGTGTGTGTGTCAGAAACACGCTGACTGCAGAAATTAACGCACAGCCTTCACGCACACAGCTTCTGTGGAGGCAAGGAAGCGCACGGAGCGGTCCTGCTCCGCTCCAATAACGGGAGAAACTTGAGCGCGTTTTCGCGACAGCATCGTCCCGAACTGCGCTGCTGCTGCAGCTGATGATGATGATGATTCTTTACCTGCACGAAGGAACTAAAAATGCTCACTTGCTTGTTTTATATCCACTTTCCCAAAAACTCCCTTCACATCTCTGCTTGGGTCAAGTCTAATATCACCGCAGAAATTCGCTGCGCAATTCCCTAAAATCCCCCATAGAGCGCAGACTTAGGAGACAAAGAAAATGAACTACAAGCGATAAACAAACTCATTTTAGTCTAAATGTTCATTTAAATGAGTCAAAGAATGAGAAAAACGAAGAACAAACAACCCGATTACTCGCGTTCGTTAGAATAAATGTCCAAATTAGAAGCGTCTATTATTACAACATGGGAAATAAACACAATAATGTGCAATAACCCCTTTATAAATGCGATAATAACTATTATTCTGTGTAAAAATCACAGCTAGGCAGCGATGTGCTGATCTTTTTTCCTCTCCATTCCTGCGCAGCTCGGTGAGGCAGGACGATCCCAACAACCCGGAGCAACAGCTGTTTAGAGCCGGGCTGCTCCATCACTAACGCAAGATTTCATCTTCAAACTACACACGTTATTTTATTATGAAGTCGTTAAATGTGACGTAAACATAAATAAAATGTCGCAACTTTTACCTCTCCAAACGAGCCAACCTGTGACTCAGTCACTACAGCTGAGAACAGGTTCGGATCCGACTCACGGACATGTCAGCTGTTCAAAAACACACCTGCGCTTTATTTAAAAGCGCCATTCACACCTGGCCGTCATTTAGAAAACACAATAGAGCTTTAAAACCGGAACAACGGGACAGTTTCAAAGCTAAGCTCAACTTTTCCTCACCAGCCTCGCGCTCACCTGTCGGGAATTTAAGCCGAAAGAATGTCAAACTTTTAGCCTCGTCGTGGTTAAAGTGTGTTATCATCGCTTTTCTGTGCTTACCTGTCGGTAACTGGCCGGAAACAACCGGGGAGCAGAGAAACAAGAGTCCCAGCGTCGCGGAGAAAAGTGTATCCATGGTCGCGCGAGCTCGGCTCAGCCTGAAAAGTTTCTCTCGCGCTGACTTCTTCCTCTCTTCCGTTCTTCACTCGTTCTTCTTTAAGTGGAATTCTCCTCTTTCTTTTTTTATTCCTTCTCTGGATGTAGATTCAGCCGCTCCATTTCTCTCCTTTCTCCGGTTTCTCGCTTTTCGCTTCCTGCGGGCGCTCGCGCGGACACTACACTTTGTTTCACGCGGAGCGAGTGAGGGAGCGCGAGGCGCAGGGAGCGAGAGAGGGGGGGGAGAGAGAGAGAGACGTCGTGACGTCACGAGTAAGGAGCCGATTGGAAAAAAATGAAGCGAGACTCCAATAAAAAAATAAAGTCTGTGATTTATGATCGTTTCCGGTTTCTATTCATAACGTTTATTATGTTTGTATTTATTTTGGTTTACTGTTGCTAAAGAACGGTCAAGTCTGCCTATTTTCAGCAAACTTTTACAAAACAAACTAAAACATAAAAAAAGCGACGTTATAATTAATCAGACAAATATTCAGCTTAGTTCATATACGAAATATATGAATATATTATAACATATATGAATAAAAGAAAAGAACACAGCAAAACAATGAGTGAGACAACTAAACAATGATTGGAGTAACATGAAAACCAAACAAAACCTTGATCATTTTTTATTTAACATGTAAAAATATTACAGGAAACAAATAAAATTATTTAAAAAAACAATCAAGAGAAACTTTTGACACATTCACATTTTAAAACAAACAATATCATAAATGTTTTTTTTATTATTTATGTGCTTTCTCATATCTTAAAATGCTCGTGTTTGGCTTTTCTGTAGTTCTTGTACTTTTGTCTATTGTTATTTTGCTCCTGGAGCCACCATCTGTGTGCACTTACCTCCCACTGAGGCAGACTTTATACTCAAACACACCCATAGCCGAGGTCCTTCCTGGTGACATCGCAGAACCATGAAGAAGCAAGCTGACCAAGACAATCTCTAACTTTAGGACTGAGTTTGTCCGGAACACAGATGAGGATCACAGATTTATCATCATTCAGCTGTAGAAAGTTCCCAGCCATCCAGTTTTTAATAGAGTCTAAGCATGTGTGCAACAGCTGCAGCTTAGACATCTCATGGGGCTTAAAGAAGATATACAGTTGAATGTCATCTGTGTAAAGATGGTAGGAGATTCCTATAAAGCTGCAATAGCAAATCTACAAAACAAGCTAGCTTTAAAACACAAACACGGTTATGGAACACTCACCGCTCCCATCGGCTCTCATCCCTGGACCACATCCACCGGATAACAGAAAACAGCATTGCCAGAGGAAACGAGATAGCGCTAAACACCAGTCACCGCTTTCTACGTCCAAACGTCTTTTGTTGTCCGTGACTTCAAATGGTGTTTTTCTTTTTGGAACTCTGGTAGTTTGTCCTAAAGTTGAAGGACTATGCTAGAACGTTGTTAAGAGGTATGAAAAATGTTTTAAGCTATCTTTTTTTGTAGATTTGCTGTTGTAGCTTTAAAAGAGCTCAGGATGTGCTGGAGAGGGAGTAGAAAAAGGAGGAACAGTAGAGGGCCCAGCACAGAACCATGTGGGACACCATTTTTATCTAGAAAGGTGCTAAACAAAAAAACGTCTTCTTCTTCTTCTTCTCACAAAAAATCAAGTGCACGCAGATGTTGACATTAAGGTTTTACAGCGAGAACATTCCCACAAGTCCTGTTTAAGGATGGGTCGGTTTTGGAAGTATTTAAGGAGTTTTCATCTGTTAACTCAGATGAAAACATTTAGTGCTGACTAGATGATGCCTTTAGTTAAAAAGTGGGCCTCCTGGGGATCAAAAATGCCTCCAGCATAAGACTATTTATACATCCATTATTAGATACAGAGCCTCTGTCCAGCTTGGGGCCCCTAAACCATTCAGCTTTCCTGAAGCAAAAGCCCCCCTGCTAATTTAGCATAATAACTGGAATACATGGAAGAGTGGAGCAACGAGTGAAAGAAAAGAGCTGAACCATGTTGAAGTTAACAGAGAAGGTATTTAACGTTTTTATGTAATCACGTTAAACTGAACTCACTCACCGGACAGAAACAGATTCTAAAAGGACAGAAACCATACTGGTGCTGTAAGACCGGAGCAGTGCAGCTTCTGCAGTGTCATCAGGATGTACCGCCAGGAGCTGCTCCCTCTTGATTTAAAAGAAACCTTGGTGGACTGTGACTACCGCTGAATGATTTCTTTTTTGCCAAGAACCTTCCTCTCACAGAGTGATTTAAAAGACTGCAACACCCTTGATGACCTGTCTTTTCACTATTTCACTTCACAAAGAAACCACCCCTCAGGAACCGCTTCACCACGCATGCCTGCAATTAGTTTTATTCTTACAAAGAGTTGTGAAATTATCACAAGTGTTAGCATCATTCATATACTTTGCTGTTTTAAAACACAATTTGTCCACATTTCAGCAGCTGACGGGCATGCCAAATAGACAAAATAGATGCTTTGGTTCATCACAGCTGAGCCAAAAATATGAGGGGTGGATGGAACCAGGCGTGTATTTGCTCTCAGTGGGCTTCGTCTTTTAGCGCCACCTCTACCAGATAAAAGGTGTAAAACTATCTCTTCCTCCAGGTTTGTGGTTGTGAGACAGGAGCATCAAAAATAAATGCATTAATCGTAACCAGTGCAGTGCTGATGGAAAAACATATAGCCTGTGATGTTAGCATAGATGTTAATATTTATTTGCAACATGCTTTCATTCTTCAAATTTTGAAATTTGCAATTCCTTTGCAGAGAAATGACCTGTAAGGGGTGAATAAATATGCATTCATGAGTTGCAGCTGTTTGTAATAATTTTAACTTTTTAATCCAAGCTTTCTTTACAAGTTTGATTATCATAGACTAAAAACCACATACACTCACAAGGATTATCTTTAAATATATGCATCCGACATAATGCTTTTTACATATGCAAAACGCAGCATGTTTATTAGCTTTTGTGTGCATATTTTATGAAGGAAAATAGGCTTAAATCTCTTGCTGCAGTAGTGCTGCTCTATGCATTTGCTCTCAGTGAGATCTAATTGTGAAATGATTGATTTTATAATTCAGACACTTAAAGGAACAAAAACTAAGAATTCTACAGTGAAATAGCTAAAATAAACTGTCTAATGTCTCAATCATGTTGAAACAGATTTCAGCCTACTGATGGGTTTGTCAGTTAGTCACTGTTTACAGTCTGTGAGGCTGTGAGGTTGTCGAGTCTGCACCGAGCTAACGCTGCAGCACTTGCACTTTTAATTCCACACCAGCAGGTAAAAAAACGCCAGAGTTGTTTAAAGAACCGAAGCCAGTAAACAGGAGCGACCCAGAAGTTATTTCTTGTACCCCTAAGAAGCCACGGCATCTTTTTGTTTTACTCTAATATCAGGTGAAGCAGGCTAGACGCTAACGTTGAGCTAACAATGCTAACGGTGAATTATTGTCAAGGGTAATCTAACCCAATAATACAGTAAAAATAATAATTAAAGCCATCAGTTGTCACACACACTGGTGTGTGGTGAAAATTGTCCTCCGCATTTGACCCATCCCCATGGTGGGGAGCGGTGAGCTGCAGCTGTGGCCGTGCTCGGGAACTATTTGGTGGTTTAACCCCCCAATCCAACCCCTTAGTGCTGAGTGTCAAGCGAGGAGGCATTGGGTCCCATTTTTTCAAAGTCTTTGGTATGACCCGACCGGGATTCGAACCCTGATCTCCCAGTACCACTTGGTGGGTAATAGAGAACTTGGTGGGTAATAGAGAACTGTTTATTTCTATTTAAAGTATTTATGATTCTTTTTCTCCCCTTATTTTTCAACTACATTTTGTTCAGGTTGCATCTTAAAGGCATCTGACCAGAACACCCTGTCCTATTAAACTTTATTATGCTGTTTTACATTAAGGGTTAAGAGTAAATTGCAGCTACATTAAGCACTTTTTCAACCTGAGCTCACTTTATTTGAACAAACAGCTTAAGCTTCCCTTTATTTTTACTTTTAACTAAGAAAAATGTTCAGTTTTGCTTTTCTGTTTATTCTAAAAGGGTTCGCTTGCAGGTCAAAGTCTTTCTTACATAACTTTGGAGTGTGATAGAAACTCAGCGTTGTTTAAATGTGCTGATGCATTTCCTGTCTGTGAAAGAAACTAATAAAAATCTGAAGTTTCTGCTTTTAGACACCAAAGGATCAAACCGATTTGATGAAATGAAATAAAATGTCCCCCAAATACATATTATTATGCTTCATTCCACCCTGAACAGGTTAGATCTTTGCTTTGCACTGAAAATTGCTTCAGCTCATTTGATGCATTTATACATAATTGGGAACAGATTTTCATAGGATCAACCTTATTGTATTTTATTTTTTTGGTAGGTACTTGTACTAACAGTTTTACATGAGCAGTGCTTTGGGTTACCTAATGTATGTGTTGAATATTCTCACACGGATGCCAAAAAGTTCAACAGCACATTCAGGCCCAAATTCACCAAAATTGCACTGCACCTGTTTATTTTTGCTCTATTATTTTGTTTGTTTGCACAAAGCCACGTTCAGGCTGGACGGTGAGGCAGTCAGTAGCACCCTTGCCTTGCAGCCACGGCATCTTTTTGTTTTACTCTAATATCGGGTGAAGCAGGCTAGAGGCTAACATTGAGCTAACAATGGTAACGGTGAATTAGAAACAAATAGTCGGCTCTAAAAATATCTCAAGCTACTTTTTCATTTATCAACAACTCAACAGCGAAATGCTTTAAGAAATTTTACAAAAATTAAATTTCTGACTCCTTGTTATTGGGTGAGAGATGGGGAACACGATGGACCTGTCTCCAGTCCATCACAGGGACACACAGAGACAAACAACCAGACATGCACTCACTCACACCTAGGGACAATTTCAGAGTCTTCAATTAACCTAAAAGGCCCGTTTTTGGAAAGAAACCGGAATATCTGGAGAGTATTTTAGAGAAAGCTTCCAGAGTTACTAGTATTCTGAGATAACCCCAAATGCTGTGTCCATAAAAAATCACATGAATGCATAATTTAAAGCAGCAATCTGGAGTTTTCCCTTTCAGGAATTATGTATGATTTTTCAGAAATCCGTGAAAGTGATTGTCTTATCATGTAGTGTGATATAATGTGAGCGATACGTCTTTTTTTTTTTTTTGTGGCTAAAATCCGCCCCCTGCCCCGTAAAACTCTGTGCAATAGGAAACTGAGCGCTGACCAGAACTAACCAATAGCGTTAGACTACCGCTTACGTGCTCCAAATTTAAGGAAGTACCTCGGTTGATGAACGTTTCATGGACAAGTAAGTCTTTAAAATATAAATATATGAAAACACAACATGACATGAGAATAATACTTGTAAAACAACGTGTTTTAGCTCTGTTTGTCGGCTACAGAAGCACATTCATAAACAAGGAACGTGCAGTCGCCATCTTAAATAACCGAATCGACCGACTCTTGGTGTGATACGCTTGTCAGCCACTAGATGGTGCCATCAGATAAAAGAAATACTCCGGAGAGCTACTTTAAAGGCTGAATATGGAACACAACACGAACACCAGAGCGACATCTAGTGTGCGGCGGTTGTAGTTGCAACAACAGTTTATCTATCCATGAGAAAATTCGCCAGTTTCCGCGTGCGTCTTGATGCCTTAAAATGTTTTATTTGGGTCCATCTGTTGTAGGCTTCACCCAAACTCACTCTGCTTTTAGATCTGTTATGGTCGCTCCTCTTCTGAGAAGGATAACGACATCTTCTGGGCTCAGGATCAGCTGCTTGACTTGCAGAGACCGCCATTTAAACGAACTGTTTACCGTATTTGGAACCCCGCAACAGTGCCCTCTATTGGCTGGTAGATGTAAACATAAACCCAGTGTCGTGGCCGTCAAAATAAATATTTGATTATTTTTTAACTAAAATATAGCTTTTAAAGGAAATACTGTAGCTTCATTCTGCACACCTCTAAACGCCCCGTGGAGGGATTATTTTATTAAAAATATAACTTTTTATTAAATTGTTCCAGATTCAACCTTTAAATTAAAAATTACATCTGTTTCTGTTTTATAAGAATCAGGAAATTTTGAAAATAGATGGCTTTATTGTCACTGATTAGAAAACGTGGAAAATGAAAGGCACTGATTTTAGATTTGGCCGCCAACGCTGAAAAAAAAGAAAACGCGAACAGAATTGGAGGTCAGCTCTTTTGATTTCTGCTGAAATCCATTCAAAGCGTGTCTTTTTCCTCCTGAATCTGCAACCTTCACTCTGTTATGACGAATGTACGTTTCTTCCAAAAGTCTTTTAATTTTCATACAAGAGCATAAAAAATGTACCAAATTTAATTATTTCAAGAGGAACAGAACAGTGAATGTCATGGAATTTTGTCCTTACATTTAACAGCTTGTTAATCTGAAAAGCGGAGCAAAAGTAACAAGCAAAGAAAACGAGGAGTCCAATAAAATGATGATACAAATGACAAGAATGAATGGATGAGGGAGAAAAGAAAATTAGTTTGGATAAAAACACGAGAGGACAGGAAATATTTGGAAAAGTCAGAGCAGCAAATTCAGAACAAATATGAACAGTTATTGATTTTTGTTGCCACCAAGGTCACAAGAAAACATGCAGTCAAAATGTTCTATATTATTTTCCTGAAAAGAAAAGATATAGTGAAAAACTTTATTAATAAAAACAGAAATATTCGTGTTCATCTCAGTTCTTATAGAAAACTGGAGGCATTAATTTGTCTTTGAAATGGACAAAACAGACGAGGAGAGTGAAACACAAAACAAATCAATGGATACAAGCTTCACATACTTTCATAATCAGTCTGCAAAAAGAAAAGAAAACTAACAAATAAAACCTCTTTTGGTTGTTTTTTCATTCCACGAACGACACAGAGATGCTATCTTCAGTCGTTTTTGTAAACACCAGACATCACATTTTCCTTAAAGAATGCTGAATTTGTGGTGTTTTATTAATCAAAACATGCACTTATTTTCTGATTTCTTAAAAAATACTCTTTGCAGATTTGATTAACTCAGGAGAACAGCAGAAACATCCTTTTTGGGTGGTTTTAGTAGTTGGAAACTGTCCAATAAACACCATCCACCACATTCACAAACTCAGATTCCCAGATTCAAAGTCAGAAAACTCCAACTGCTTTCAACCAGAAATTGTTCAAATTAGTTTGAACTTTCTAGAATCTTGCAAGTCTGTTACTTTGTTTTCTATAAACTTTCCTCTTGCTTCATTTTCCTTAGAACTCTCTTGAAGGTCTTGGTGGTAGATTGCTGTCATGATTTTAATCTACTGACAAAATATTTTGTCTTTAAAGTTTCGGTTGTGAAATTCATATAAAATTAAAAATTGAGAGAAAATTTGAAATTTCAGTGGCAATTTAGTCACAATGTGTCCTAATTTGTTTGCAGTTTATCTTAAAAGATTTTTAAAAATGTTGTTGCTCTTAGAATCTTAAAATATTAAAGGTGCAGTATGTAAGAATGATGTAAGAATGACATCCTGTGGTCAATTGTGGGTACTGCAGCCCATTTTTATAAACCAAAAGTCACTTTCTCACTGCTGTTGCGTGAGTTTCAAAGCTGTTGTCAGTTATGGATTAGAGCCAGAAGATTCTAGATGACAAAGAAAGACGAGTCACACACAATACGTTGATAAGAAGGTTGTCATATCTGGTGCTAGCGCTCTTGGGTGTTTTACGGTACTGAGCTCTTACTACACTTATTATGATATGTCTCCAGCATTAGAGGAAGTGTGGTTGTATGGCGTCTTGTTGTTAGCTTGTTGTTATAGTTCTGAACGACTCATTAAAGGAAGTAAAACTCCACGACTGACTAATTTTTCACTTCACACACATTTCACTGTAATATCCAGTTGTTGGTGATTGAAAAAGTAGTTTGAGATATTTTTAAAACTGACTATTTGCTTCTAATTCACCGTTAGCATTGTTAGCTCAACATTAGCCTCTAGCCTGCTTCACTCGATATTAGAGTAAAACAAAAAAATGCCGTGGCTTAGGGATACAAGTAATAACTTCTGGGTCGCTCCTGTTTACTGGCTTCAGTTCTTAAAAAAACTCTGGAGCTTTTTGCCTGCTGGTGTTGAAGTACAAATACCCGCGCTGCACGCTAGCTCGGCAACCTCATGGGCTTGCAGAGTGTAGCGGTACGTCCCTCTTTAGTTTTTTGAAAGGAGAAAAACTGACAACTCCCCAGCTGAGAATGAAATTTGTTTCAATGTAACCTTCCTTCCAACATGATTGAGACATTAGACTGTTTTGTGATTTGCTCACTGTAGAATTCTTACTTATTGCTCCTTTAAACTTTGTGTACGATGGTTTTTACTCAAACCTGAACTGGTTAATAACGTCACCAAAGTACCACTTAATGAAAAGCTGACTAAACTATTTCACATTGGCTAAAAAATGCAAGGATGAACCAGTTCAAAAAGTCCATTTATGAGCTGCTTCTCTATAATTAAAGTAAAAAGACCAAAAAAGGCTGCAAATGTTTTCAATAATTGTTCTAATTGTGGCTACTAAAGCTTGGCAAGCCCTCCAGCATCAAATGAGGAATACAAGAAAACAGAACAGTTAAAATAGAGCCATGAAGGTCGGGAGGCTGAAAAGCAAAGGAAACGAGAGAAACATAAAACAACATACCGCCGCTAAAATAAACATCAACACACCAATGATGAGCATTTGCCTTGTGGAAATTAAAACACTGAAATAAAATCAAAAAGAATCCAGTGACCAAAGAAAGACCCTTTGGAAGAAGTTGTTGATTTTTTTACACCAAAAGAAAATCTGAGGGTTTCTGCTTAGTATAATTCATATTCAGTGATTTGTAAGAGGGCACACAGCTTGTTCAAACATCAAAGACACTTTTGAAGATGTTATTCTAAGCAATAGAACTGAGTTGGATCTGTATGCTAATTTTCAAAGCTGAGTTTTTTTTGTGGCATGTGTCATTCAAGCCTCAGGTCACATTAGATGAGTCTTTTGAGATGGTGGGGGTGTGGGTGGGGGGTGAAAAGCACCAGACTACCTGCTACAGGTAATAATAAAAGACTATAAACAAGTATATGTACATATATGGAGATGAAAGACACTACAGACGGCAGAGAGCTTCAAACATGCATTTGAAAGGTTTTCAGTTTCCTCACATTAAGTTCTGGCTAGCATGCTTAACAGGGTCAGAAATGTTCTGCAACCCGTTTCCTCTCAAAATCCAAACATGCTGTAAATGTGGGACAAGATGCAAACATTTGAGTAAATTGCAAAGTGAGACATGATTGAGACAAAAATTGTAGTTGTAACTTCTTTGCAGTTTGCCTATATAATACATTCTATGAATGTGTTGTGTGAAACTGAAAAATTAGCATTTTCTTGATATTTTGTGTTTCCAACTAGTTGCTAACAGTTTTAGCCCAGTTAGAGACCCTTCACACTGGTTTAGGACCACACTAAGCTTTCCATGGCTGGATAGAAGAATCTCCTTCAATGTGCAGACACTCATGACGCTACAAACGTCTTGGTGTTCACCAAATCGGTTTTTCCTAACATTGAGGTCTCAGAGACACTCATCTTTCTCTACAACAGCAGCATGTTCCTAGCCTGGCAAGACATCCTATATATGGGAAATTATAGTCTGGCCATGACCCATAGACAAAATCAGCTGAGATGATAAACTGGAGCGAAGCAGAGCTGCAGGAGCTCAGATCATCTCACTGTTCACGGGGACTGTGGAGGACAGACACTGTTAGGAGCAGCTTTTGAAAAGACTTAACGAGCGCGGCTTTGATCGCAATAAAAAGCAAGTTATGTTCAAGATAAACGGAACGCCGTGACAGCGCAGAGACCGCCCCCATACCCCCTTTAAACTGCCATTGCGTAATCTTTTATAAAAAGGACACGATTGCACCACATTACCACCACGGTCTGAGCTCTTATAAATGACCTTAGGCTCCAAGATGCCGCCTCAGCGTTGCAGCAAATTGGCGCCATTGTTTTATAAAAGAGGCTCTTGACTCAAAGAAAAGCCCAAGTCTAAATAGTCTGAAGTTGATGCCAAAGTCGTTTCAAACGAGCCGTCGCCATCTTAGTTGTTCCACTTCTTTGTATCATCCCACCACCACACCGATAGAGCGCTGTGATTGGCAAGACACTAGACTGGTGAGGAGCGTGCCTGGACCGACATGCACCGACACGCTTGGGCTACTGGCTGTCTAGATTTCTAGTCAGCCTGACCTTTGACCCCATCTTGTCCTGAATCTCATTGGCTGGTGTCTTATTGCAGCTACACACTACTAAGGACATGATTGGGGACCATGGTCTAGAATAGAGGCCAGTGAGGCAAATCCTGCTCTAAAGGGACACTTTGCAACTTTTTTATATTTTTAAACCATTTTCTTGATTGAGGAGAGATACGTTTTACTTTCGCTTTCACCAACGAACACTAGGGGGTGCTAAAAACAAGCCAAAACTGACTAGTGTCCCTTTAAATTCTCTACGACCAGACCCACTCTTCACCGAACCCTCTATATAAATGTTCTGCACATGTTTAAAACCATTCCCACAGCATTCCTAATACATGGCTGAAGACCCACCAAGAGCATCTCAAACTATCCAGAATCCTGTTTGAGGCCACAATAACACCAGATTCCTTTGGTTTGCTCTCATAGTCACCATTTGTCACATTTTAGTCACTAGATTCTGGTTAGTCCAGATAAAGGCTTAAACAGCTTCTTTACAATGACATGGTTACATTCCATTATGTCGAATTTGTCTGATTGCCAGCCCTACACCTGGTACCCACCGGTGAAGGGCTTTGACTCCAAAAAACATAAAAACCCTAAACAAATGTTTATGACAACAAAAACGATCAGCTGGAAAAAGCTGAAGGCAGATTATAAGTGGTGAATGTCGGGTCAGACTGAAATGTCTAAGGTCAAGAATGAAGTTTCTGAAATTTAGTCTCGCATGGACAAGAGCAGGGGTTAGGAGGTTAAGGTTTTTAGTAGATAAAGTTGGCAAAGCTCCATCTTAACACACACACCTAAAGTCATCTATGTGTGTGAGAGAGGCATGTTCAATCTCAAGTTTGCAAACTTCTGAGCACATATCTGTGTTTCAACGCTTGCTTACACTTGAGAAAGTCAGATAGAGAAAGGACGTTTGCACGACTTGCTTCTTGTAAACTCAGGTCAGAGGAATGCAGATTGCTGTGGGAATGAGTAAACGCACACGCATGGAAATATGCTTCAACGAATACCCTGCATACTTCCTGCAATCACACACACAAACACATAAGCAAAGTTCTCAGCTTATCACCCAACAATGCGTGACAGCGTGGTGTGTTCACTGGTGTGGACAGATGTTGCAGAGCAGTCTAACAAGTAGCAGGAAGAAAATTGAAACTGGGTATCTTGAGCTCACAACAACACAGTTTCTATTCTTCCAGGTAACTCTGGTTTGTAAAAGGGTAAAATGTCTTTCATCTCTATTATTTGCCTTATTTGTCACTTTTACCACAGGGAACAAACTGTAAAGATGGTGCAATCATGGAATGAGCAGCAAAGCTAAATGTGTTGGTAGCGCCACGCCACAAATCCCCAAAATCTCCTACAGTATTCTCCTGTTGTCATGATTTTAGTCCCTGGACTGTTTTCATGCTCTCTGTTCTGCACCCAATCATCCAGACTTGTTAACCTGGGACTTGATGCTTTCCACCTGCGTTCCCATGATCAAAGATCCCTGCAGCCACAGCTCTGATACCAGATCAGCGACATTCTTCAGGCAGTCCACCGCCCTCATGCGGCTCGTAAGCATGTTCTGATTTCAGTTCAAGTCAGGTCAAGTGAGTCCATGTCTAGTCAGATCAAGCCTGCTTTTTCAAGTCAAGTCTGCCCAATCAAGTCAAGTCAGTCTGATGTCACACCAAGTCTAGTCAAGCTAAGCCATACAAGTCCAAGTCATACCAGGTCAAGTCAAGTCAAATCAAGCCAAGTAAAGTGAGTGAAAGTCATGCCAGTCCAAGTCAAGTCAAACAAAGCCCAGCTAAGTGAGTCCAAGTCATGCCAGGTCAAGTCAAACCAAGCCAAGCCAAGTGAGTCCAAGACATGCCAGATCAATTCAAGTCAAACCAAACTAAATCAAGAAAATTGAATCCAAGTCATGCCAGTTCAAGTCAAGTCAAAGCAAGCCAAGCCAAGTGAGTCCAGGTCATGTAAGATCAAGTCAAACTAAGCCAAGCAGTGTGAGTCTAAGTCAAGTCAGGTCAAGTCAAGTCAGTCTGAAGTCAAGCCAAGTGTAGTCAAGCCAAGTCAAGCAAGTCCAAGTCATGCCTGGTCAGGTCAAGTCAAAATAAGTCAAGTCAGTCTGAAGTCAAGCCAAGTGTAGTCAAGCCAAGTCAAGCAAGTCCAAGTCATGCCTGGTCAGGTCAAGTCAAAATAAGTCAAGTCAGTCTGAAGTCAAGCCAAGTCTAGTCAAGTCAAGCCAAGCCAAGCAAGTCTAAGTCATGCCTGGTCAGGTCAAGTCAAAATAAGTCAAGTCAGTCTGAAGTCAAGCCAAGTCTAGTCAAGTCAAGCCAAGCAAGTCTAAGTCATGCCAGGTCAAGTAAAATCAAACCATGTCAAGTAAAGCGAGTCCAAGTCAAGTCAGGTCAAGTCTGCTTTTTCAAGTCAAGTCTTCTCAATCAAGTCAAATCAGTCTGAAGTCAAATCAAGTTTAGTCAAGCATAGTCAAGCCAAGCCATACAAGTCCAAGTCATGCCTGGTCAAGTCAAGTCAAATCAAGTCTGCTTTGTCAAGTCAAGTCAGTCTGAAGCCAAGTCAATCCTTGTTTTTTTCCAGCATTAAACTTTTATTATGTGCTCCATTCTGTGTGTTACTAAATCTTTGGGCCCAATTCCTCTGAACGTACACCATCGATATTCACGTTGTTCATGATATTGGTTCTATTTAAAAGTAATTCATTTAGCAGCAGTAATGAACTCAGCTGCATGTGTAAGATCCATATGCAGCCTCATGTTGGTCACTCTATCACAGCACGTCTAAGCTGTCCTAGAGCTGTCCATCAGGCACCTGTCCAACACCTGAGAGCGAGCGACACTCACCAGGCAGCACTTCTCTCAGAGGTTTAGCTTTGGTGCTACTTCCACAGGTGACTAGTCAGGCTTTTCAACAATATATGATTTATTTTTCTCAGAAACATTGTGACAAAAGAAAAATCATCAACCAAATATAAATGTTTATGTTGTTTATGTAGAAGAGGACAAGTGTCAGAGAGTTGCAACATGCATTTTTATGCTTAATATTATTATTTTTCCTCCATAGCCCCAAGAAACTTAAAAGAAACTGAAACAGACATGCACCAGAAGGCGATTCCCTGTTTCTCGTACTGCAGAATGGATCGAGTAGCACATATAAAAGCATAACAAACCATTAAAATTCTGTTATGATTATGGTGTGCCACCCTAAGATTATCTGTGGCCCCCACTGGGAAAATCTAATCTTTTTTTAACATGTTGAGTAAAATATTTGGGTTTAAAACAGCTCTACTTTACTTTTCCCCCTCGTTTATGTGGAGCTGTCCACTGAGACATGCAGGAGAAAGGGTTAGTCCACACTTCAGCTGTAGCCATTTCCCCCTCAGTCTGCCCACAGCTCCAGCCAAGGCTGTTGGCTATGGTGCTGTATGGCGTCTGGCTCAGCTAAAGCTGCCAGCGTGGTGCCGATTTAAAGCAGTTAAATAACTACGTCTATGATCTGGTGACATTTTTCTGCATAACATCTCAAGATCAAAGAGTCACACGTGACACTTTAAAGATGACAGATATCAGGTAATAGAAGGATGCTACCAGGCGTTTCTGTGTGAGTGGAGCCTATAAGGTTGGCACTGGTCACTTCGTCTGTTCTGCTGTTACCATGACAATTTCAACCATGCCAGGCCATCCCCATATGGTTGCTACGGTAACATCCCCCCTTTTTATTTGGCTGATGCCACTGAGCCAGGTGTATCTGCCAGCTGGTGAGGACAGGTGGATGGTGGGAGTGTGTGAGAGCGCGTTTCTGCTTTAAAGCGGAGAAGCCGAAAACACACAGAGGCCAAACGAACCAGAGCGGAACGCCGAGTTACGACTCATCCACAAAGAGAGAAACATTCAGATGTTGGAGCTTTGTGTTTATGTTGCTAGCTTTACGCCAAGGCCGTCAAATAACTCTCACAAACCAGGACGCTCGTTTGGAGTTTGGCCATGATCAGCCATGTGCAGTGTGCTTTAGCAGTGAACTGCTCATTACACAGTTTTGCATCACATATACATTGTTTTAGGCATTATACACATTAAAATACTGCTGATACTACTTATACGGTATCCTTGCTGCAGATTTAAATGACATTTTACTGTTTTTTGATGTAAGCTGCATAAATGATGCAGAATGATGTGGTTAGAGGAAAAAATAGGGCAAGGTATTATCATCATAATAAGCAGATGCATAAACAATGTAAAATACAGAGTACTGAAATACTAAATGTACTACTAATGTACTACTACTGTAGTTATTGAGGTGGAAGTGCATTGATATACATTTATTTGGTTTATTTGATTGTTTGAACAACCCAAACCAGGAAGAAGGTCTGCAAATGACCCCCTGGCTGGAAGTGATTTGTGCACAACAGCAACAGCTTTTTGTTTGTTTTATCGTCGCGGTTAAAACAGAAAGGAATTGAATTTAAATGACACCAATGTTGACAGCTAATTTATTCTTCTCACACCATCTGAATTGGTTGGTGATCCCTCCTGTTTGTTTCAAGTGTGAAGGAACAGAATTGTTGCATAAATTATTGCTCGTCCAGTCTTTGTGAACTCGGTTATGCATTCAAATGTGCAAACGCTTGTGGGGAGAGACTTGAGACACGGTGGAAGTTTGTCAGACTCGTTCATTTCATCGTTTAGAAGTTTTATCGTGAAGGTAACCCTGGTAACGTGCGTCTAGCGCTTGTTTTTCTAATGGTTGCTGAAAACCACCGTATTTATAGGCCCTATCAGTTAAAACTCTAAAGCTTAGTGGGAAAGTAGTGTAAACGTGTACTTTAATGTCTGTGAGATTTTCCAGTTTTTATGTTTGGCTTCATCCTTGGACCGTCGAGCCAAACAGGATCCTAATCAAACAACATGACGCCTCGAACTAAAGAGTTAAAAATCTCAACAGACTTTGGTTACGCGGTCAACATATTTGTGTTGCAGCTTGGCTGCGAATTCGTCACCCGGGTTTTAATGGGGATTGGATGTGTACACATAGTGGAAAGCATCAGCAGCTGGGGTCAACAGACTGCAGGATGTCAGCGTTGTTGTTGTAATGTGTGGCCTGTTTAACCAGTTATAATTAGTATTTACCTCAAAGAATAAACGAGGAAAGCAGATGACTCTGTCTTATACATATTCAAAAAATGCATCTTTTGATTTTTTACTTTGGTGATTTTGATAAAAAATAAATTGGCTCTTATCTGTTTTTGCAGATGAACTCTTCAAATGTAAAAATTAGGGGTGGGACTCGATTAAACAAATTAATCTAATTAATTAGAGGCATTGTAATTAATTAATCTTGATTAATCGCATTTTAATCATTCAAGCCA
>SSNS01000220.1:719525-728487 GCA_006937985.1 Aphyosemion australe
CCCGTTTTTCTTGGTGAATGCTCTCTTTCTAGGTTCTGCAGTCCATCAGAGAAACAGCGTGCACATTTCTGTCCTAAAACATAAGAAACGGACCCAGGATGACCTGGAGGAACGGAATAAAAACACAAGGAACAGATAGGAAGCCAACAGCAGGACCTGACCATAAGAAACTGAGGAGTGTTTGCTGTCTCCGTCTCTCATATATTCATCTAGAAGAACAGAAGGTAAAAGCTTTTTAAATAAATAAACCAGCCTCCTCGCCTCGCCTCTCCTCGCCTCTTCTCTTTCCTCATAGGTCTGGACAGGTACTGAGTGTGGCAGAGCTGAGTGAATTGGTTGCTGAGATGGGTCATTAGCTTTTCGCCCTCGCCATCGATCTGAGGCAGAAGAGACGGGGGGGATAAAGAAAGCGATAGACGGGGCACAGGAGAGAGGGGAGCGTGGCCGGGCTCTTAAATTGAAACAATTGGAGAGAACGAAGTGACTGCAACAGCACTGGTCAGGTTAAATGGATTAAACTGTCCACAACGCTTTGTTTTAACTTTATGTCACGGGTAAACTAAGTGAGTCTGATAAGACTGCCATTTTGTTCTCGGTTATGAATGAAAACGGGTTTTTAGGGAAAGCAAATGAGAGAAAATTGTGTTTTATTCTTTATATAAATATAGAAAACCTCCTGATTACTCAGATTAATTAAACTGCCTGAGATGAGGAGCTTTTCTGAATGTCAGATGAGTTCATTCACTAGTTGTACCATCATGAAACCGCTTATATCAAGATTTTAAGGCATTTTTTAAACTTTTGCATTAATAAAATGTCATTATTAAATGTTGAGTTCAGTGTTGACGGAGTAATAAGGAACAAAAAGATCACAAAGGTGTTTCAACTTGTGCTTTTACACAAGTCACTAGTAGAAATGAGTTCTGTGTGAGTCGATCTCTGGGGTGCTCCTGTTTCAGGAACTAGAAGTGAGCCAGAGCAGAAGACGACAGGATCTGGAGTCTTACTTCCTGATATGTGGACATCTCTCCTCTGATTGGCTAACAGCAACACGACTCTACCACTGACTCTGTTTGCTCTGCAACGTTGATGTTTTATCTCCACAAATAACACAAGCCTGGAGGAGTTCTGCTGTGTGGTGGAGTTGCTAATGCTAACGGTTAGCTTCTACTAGCCCAGACGTTCTCTGCTGTTTCCTGGACGCTAAACCAACAACAGCCTTCCCCGTCGTGAGTCAAGATGGGTGAGTCCATGAATGTTCAGTGACAGTAGCTACGTTTACATGCGCCAAATTTCCCCAATCCGATTAAAATCTTGGTTGATCAGAATTCCCAAACCTCTGTTTACATGGACACTAACTGGAATGATCCGATCACGCCGCGATGCCCGCACCATAGCTTGCGCATGCGCAGACTTGTCTTTCCCGGAAGAGAAATTGTAAACAAACGCCATCTTGTCCATACGTCTTTCCCCTTGCATTTTATTTGATTATTCTCCAGCTTCGGTGAATTCCCGCTTCCTGCATCTTTAGATGCACTTTAGTTGCACTTGAGTGTATAACTCGGCATTTTTAACCGTTCGGCCATCGAGACGTTCAGCAATATTGAGCTCCCGTAGTATTTCCAGTAAAAAATAGCGTCGGCAACAGACCACTTCTGTTCACCGCCCGCCATGTTTTCGATCTGTCCTGAGCATGCGCAGAGGCGAAAAGAGGGCACGCTGAAGTTGCACACATGCGCAGTGGGCATTATTTTACTCCAACGATCCGAATGGCTGTTTACATGGACGCCAATCGGATTGACGATCGGACAAAACCACCTCTCTCAATCGGAATGAAATTTCATTCGGATCAGGCCGAATCGGATCAGAATATTCCGATTGACATGTTTACATGACGCATTTTTGATCCGATAGGGCGTTCAATCCGATTACTTGTGCCCATGTAAACGTGGCTAGTGTGACGTAGATCTGTCAGGATTTTCTAATCCTAGAGTTTCTCCTAGAGTCTATTTTCTATCAGAAGCTAACGCAGGAGATAGGTGGAGGAGACTGTTTTCATGTTCAGCCTGCAGGGAAAACTCAGAATGTTGATCATATTTGAAAAAGAACAAGTAAAAAGCGGTTTCTCAGTGAACCTGCTCTTTAAAGTAACACAGAGCAGTTTTCTGCTCCTCCAACCTACTGGTTTAGAGTGGAATTAAAACTACCGTAAACAACCCTGCTGCAGCCTGCTGTAGCTAGCTCTAACAATGAGCTAACACTAACATGAGCCAACTAAAATAAAAGTAAAAAGACCCACAATGTTGGACAAAAATTACTCACACGTCCAGTAGCATCAAATCTATGCAGTTCACCATCAGTCTGTGATTTTGTAGCTAGCTAGCTTAGCTTCAAACTACTGTAGGCGCCGATGTTCACTCTGGTTTTAGCTCTTTGCTTCACCTCCAAAGACATTACTCTGTTACTTTTACTTCCAGGCTCCGCCATGATGCCAACAGGGAAAGCAAACTTCTTTTTCTTGTGCTTTTTATTGACGATCAGCAAACTGAAAAAGCTAACTGCTAGCATAACAGCTAACAGCTAAATCAAGTAAAGAGCTCCCTCTATAGGCCACCTACCCGCTCCACAAAACTATCTAGTGTGGTTTTTGGTCAGCAGAGGGCTGCAGAGTGGTGTCAGATATGAAACTGGTCAAGTTTCTAACCCAACAATCACTGAGATCAACATTAAAGTGCTAGCTTAACGTTTAAAAAACTATTCGGTGTTACTTTAAAGGCTGTTGTTTTAGAAACCTCTATGTGAGGGATGACACTTATGTTGATGCAGAAGCTGTAACCACTCTTGCATCCCCCGTTTTACACGAGACATAACACCGTCATTTTCAGGTGGTTTAAAACATTTTTGCTAAGTGGGAAAGGCTTTTGGGACTGCTACACGCCCATCAGAAGGTTGTTGGTTCAATCACCTGTTTTAGGACACCATCAATGAATGAATAGGACTTGTAGAGAACAGGGCTGTGAGGGGTTGACCAACTGAACTCTCTGATGTCCTTTTTTTTAGGAAAATTGGAAAAATACGGCTGTCTAATGTGTTTAAAGGTGATCTTTTTCTTAAAAATCCTGGTGGAGAAACATTTTTTCCACCAGTACTCTTTATTTGTGTTTTTGTGTCATGAGTTTAGTATGTAGATCTATATTCTCCACGCAGAAATCCCAAATAAACAGGAAAAACACGGCGTAAACAATAATTGATGCCAAAAGTTCTCGAAAATTTGTTGTTGCATGCAAATTTCTGCATCCGACATAAAGGACCCCTGTTCTCAAGAGCAGCTCCTGTTTTACTTTGATGACAGCAAACTCTTTGTAACCTTACCTACACCGTGGTTTTTTTCACCTGTCCTTTTGCCGAGACTTCCTAATTAACTTGCAAGATGTGCAGTTTTTCTGCTCTTCTCTTTTCACAACCCTCTGTGCAGCCTTGCCTCACCTACTGAAGAATGGAAATGGAAATTCCTCGGATTCAGCTACGCACATCCCAATCTTCGCCTCTCTCTCCCACCACCATCGTTCCACTTTTAACAACGAGTGACATCACCGCCTCGCTGCTTTAAAGGGACTGTGACATCACTGCAGTTGTGTGTTTATTAATTAAAATGCTGGCAGCCTTCAGGAAGTTAAAATAAGATCCCAATCCAATCACCGTTTGACTTAATGACATTAGTAGCTGCCATTGGCTGGCTGGTTGCTCGGTAACCTGATTAGTGCTAAAGCGTTTTGATGATAATGAGATTTGCTCTTATTGGTGTCTGATCAAATCACATCAGGACCGTGTGTGCACTTATTCATGCAAATGCACGCACACACACGCGCACACGCGCACACACACACACACACACATACCTTTAAAACAGAGGCCGAGGCTTATGGCGTTTGCATACTAATTAAAAAATAATATTTAATATGTAAAAACAAATAATAATAAGATTGTGGCGATTCTTCTTGTTTTCAACTTGAGTTTGCATCAAAACCAAGGCTTTATCGTGTAAAACAGGAGGAAATAATACAAAAATTAAAATAAAAATGAAAAAGGAGCGCACAAATGATCATCATTTAATAAATTAGAGTATCAAATGGGTAAAAAAAAGAAAAGACTTGAAGGATTACCTGACAAAAGGGACCTAATATTTAGAAAAATGACGTGAGGTGGATGCGTCCTTTGTTGAGGGACTCATATTAACCGAACACACCGAGCTGTCCGAATGCAGTCCTGTGATCATTAAGTGTTGGTTTTGATGGCTGCCTTGGCAAATGGAGCTTGGCTCATGACAACCCGCCAACTGGCCGAGACCTGATGACTGAATATTCATGAAAGAAGCAGTCGGCTGCAGAAATTCAGACGCTTAAATCTGAACTTGCATCCTTTCTAATTTGTTTTGGCCTTCTGTCCATCATTAAGCTGCGTTTTTAAGGTTCTCTTCAGAAAATGTCGCTCACAAAGTGATAAAGGAACGCCTTGTTCCTGTTTTCTGAAACATCCCTTGGTGGAGAAGTCATGTTGTACTTTTATTTCCATGATTAGCACTGATTACCATAATAAACTTTAGTTTGTGGAACTTGTCGTGAGAATGGAGGTGGATGCAGAAGAGGAGAGGAGGCAGCAGAAGAAATCCATATTTTAGAATAAACTTGGGTGCATGAAGACAAGATCTAGTGAGTAAAAAAACAGGAAGTGTGTTTACGGGAAAAACCGGGTTAAAGGTGTGGGTCACTGAAAAACCATGTTTTAATGATTATTTCTGATTCTAACGGGTCATTCTGAGTTCTTCATGCAGGCTGAACATGTAAACAGTCTCCTCCACCAATCTCCTGCATTAGCTTCTGATAGAAACTCTAGGATGAGAAAATCCTGACAGATCTACGTCACACTGTCACTGAACATTCATGGACTCACCCATCTTGACTCACAACGGGGAAGGCTGTTGTTGGTTTAGCATCCAGGAAACGGCTAGTAGAAGCTAACCATTAGCATTAGCAACTCTCCTCTGATTGGCTAACAGCAACACGACTCTACCACTGACTCTGTTTGCTCTGCAACGTTGATGTTTTATCTCCACCAATAACACAAGCCTGGAGGAGTTCTGCTGTGTGGTGGAGTTGCTAATGCTAACAGTTAGCTTCTACTAGCCCAGACGTTCTCTGCTGTTTCCTGGACGCTAAACCAACAACAGCCTTCCCCGTCGTGAGTCAAGATGGGTGAGTCCATGAATGTTCAGTGACAGTGTGACGTAGATCTGTCAGGATTTTCTAATCCTAGAGTTTCACCTAGAGTCTATTTTCTATCAGAAGCTAACGCAGGAGATAGGTGGAGGAGACTATTTTCATGTTCAGCCTGCAGGAAAAACTGATTAGAATCAGAAATAATCATTAAAAAAAGGTTTTTCAGTGAACTTGCTCTTTAATATGCTTGAATATCTTCAATATTTGAATCTAGTTGACAGTAAAAACAAGGAAATCCTGAAGCCTTTTTTAAATAAATAAATAAGGTATCGTGTGTGTGCGTGCGTGCGTGCGTGTGCGCGTGCGCGTGCGTGTGCGTGTGCGCGTGTGCGTGTGTGTGTGTGTGTGTGTGTGTGTGTAGGTGCAGGCCTGATTTCTCTGGTAGTATAAATGCCAACGCCTCTTTTCACTCTCACTGATTCCCTTATAATTAATCAGCCGTGCAATTACACTGCAGAGCGGAGAGAACAAGAGCGGAGGGAAGACAGAAAAAGAGAGAGAGGGACATAAAACTTGTATTTGAGTCTTTTTCTGGGTGAACAAGCAGGGAAACGAACGCTGGAGGAGAGGAGAAGGTTTCCCATGAAAGGTGATAATAAGGAGCCTTAAAAGAACAAATGAAAATGTCATTTTTTCCTCCGCCCGTCACTTCTTTCCTCCCCTTTGTCCTGCGGAGGGATAATGAGGGGGGAAAGGAGGACACGCGTGTTTCTCAACAGGAGACCTTTTGTTGAAACATCTCCACACGTTCTCCCTCCCTCCTTCCTCTCTCATCCCTACATCCTGACATCTTTCCTCCTCGCCATCTTCCAGCCTACCTTTTTACACCCCCCCCTCCCCCGTTACATGCACTTCTCTCCACCAGCACCCTTTGCCACCCACTCCACTTCCACTTCTCTGCCTGCACGCCATTATTCTGGCTGTTAATTTCAGGATGATGGATTTGGATTGGGTCAAAACAAAGGCCTGGTCCCCCTCTCCAAGTAATAGAAAGGTCAGTTATTATGGTAATGGGACACAGTTTGATATTAGAGCCGCTCTCTTTGTTCTGCACAAGTTCCATTACTCTGGAGAAGCTCTCATTACAAAGAACAGCGTCTCACACGGGCTCTTTTGTCGAGAGGACAATGCACCAGGCGGGTGAATGTAAAACACCGTCTTCTTGTTGTAAATATGCTGTTGAGACGTCCTTGACTCAGGCAGTTAACATCATGACTACTGCACTCGCTTCTGAAATCTGTTTTAAAGCTCATTTTTCATCGTCATAATCTTCTTAGTCAACATTTAAAAGTGTCAGAGCTGTGCTTTTAGTGCTCGGAGGTGACAGTGGAGTCCACGGGCTGCTTCGTGTTCTCTGAGGCCGTTTCACGTTGTGAGAAATCGGTTTCTCGGAGAAAGGTGGACGTAGAGCTGTGGGCAGCCTGGCAGGCAGAGCGAGAAACAGACTTCTTTTCAGGGAAACTGCTGTGAGGCCGCTTTGGGATTTTTTATTCCTCGTCTGCGCTCAACGCTACACTTGACCAATGACATGACAGACATGATTCCTCTGTCAGGAGAAAAGGGATTTCCTGCTGTGCATGGTTTTTGTGTACTCTGTCAGAGTCGACCTGTTTGTGAGAGCTAAGTGGGCAAAAAGTCTGGATGTGGCAGAGGAAACAGACCATGTTTGTATTTCCCCCGTGTTGTAAAACATAGATGCTTAAGATGCTAAATGGAGTACATATATATATATACAATATATATATATATATTCCCATGGTCCGGAAGTAGATGGGCGGGACTTAGGCTCCCTATAGCTCCCGCCCCTGCTCCCCCTCCCCTTCAGGAAAAAGCTGAAAGTCACGCCTCATACCTCGCACTAGTGCTAACCGAAATGTAATGTTTTTGTTATGTTCCTGCTCAGACAACTGCTGAAGTTTCTCAGCCTCCATCAGGTTCTGCAGGAGCTGCTAATCACTTGTTTTAATCAAATCTGCAGAGTTTAAGCAGGGAAACATCTAAATCCGGCACTCGTGATGCTAGCACACCCCTGCTAATGCTACAACAGGCTAAAACAATAGTCTGATAGTGTAAGGTTGAATGCTACGCTAATGACTTAGCTCCAATTCACAAAAGATGAATAATTTTTCCTTCCCCTCCCTCCTCTTCCACAGTTAGCTTGAAGTTTACAGACTGGCTTTATATTAATGCAGGTCGAGTTAGCATTCAAGCTAGGTCGGTGTGCTAAGCTAACTGTGTGTCGCCCCGCAGTGCATGCTGGGAACTGGGGCGCATGCTCAGTGATTGACAGCTCCCTCTCATGGATACACAGCTGTACTGGTCAACGCTCTAGGATCGTGTAAACCATTTAGGGAAATATTAATTATAAAAATATACTTTATATCACAGAATAGGGTCAGAAAGTAAGATTATGTACTTCAAATAAAATCACTGGGGGAAAAAATGCACCTTTTCACAATGCATGGAGGTGTTCTGAAGCAAGCATCAAATGCGGATGTCATGAGAAGACCAAATGTTTACCCTCTCACAGCTCCTCTTATTTGTTTCTGTCTGATTTCCACGGCTTATTAAAACGGTTTGTCCGTGTTTTTACTTCAGAATGTTTACCTAGGGGGTGACAAATAAAGACAAATGACCCAAAACTGAGTCAACAGCAGGAAAAAAGGAAATTAGCAGACTCCACAAAATCACACGACAACTGGAACAAAGAGAAAATAAATAACCGAATTTCACATTCAGGAGTCAAGGAAAGCACATCTGTTAATGTCTTTATACAGAATACCTATGCATTGCTGCAGAAATGGAATGCAGCCCTCGTGCTTCTGAATCTCTTGTGAGTTAAACTGGCTGAGCTGAGATTCGGTGAGTTTCATTTTTAAACTAAAAATAGATTTTTAATATTTTTAAATGAGGTCCCAGGTGCCGTTAGGACACAATCATGTAAACCTTAATAATGGACTAAGATGCATTAAAAATGGAAGATGGAGCACAAAATAAAGGTGCTCGTGGACCCCGTAGACACACAAAACTGCAAGAGTGTATGCACATTTTCAGTTTATCACACCGAATTCATTTCTAAGATACTTTTGATTGATCATTGATTGTTTGCAACTCTTGGTTTAAATAAAAGGTTTCCATGCTAACTATTGTCACTTATCACTCTGCTTGATAGAAATAGAAACTTGCAAACTGTCTGAAACCTTAGAGCTGGGTTTGTCGTCTCAGAACATCAACAATAGGAAAAACAAGTGTTGAAACTTCTCCTGGTCAGTCAGCAGAAATGTATTTATTGATTTCAGAAGCTAAACTCAGATCGTTCCTCAGACTGCACCGTGATCCTCTACGCGTGCTTTACAAGCGTTTCACATTTGAAATAATGTCAGCCATGCCGTCGAGGATAAACCTGCTGGAGACTCCTGCTCTTGCCTCTCCTCTCACACAGGAAGGAGGATGTGGCATCAGGGCGGCGTGGGTCTGCAGGCGACACACAGCTTATCTTCTGTGGAAGAGTTTAGGCTGATTCTGTTATGCAGCCGCAGGGAGGCTGACTCCAGTTGGATTAGACTGATCACAGATCAGCGAAAAAACACACCGTGGAATCAGACAAGACCATTACTGAGAGATAGAAGGGCTTTGTGTGTGTGTGTGTGTGTGTGTGTGTGTGTGTGTGTGTGTGTGTGTGTGTG
>SSNS01000220.1:728961-762068 GCA_006937985.1 Aphyosemion australe
CACACACACACACACACACACACACACACACACACACACACACACACACACACACACACACACACACACACACACACACACACACACTCTCTCTCTCTCTCTCTCTCTCTCTCTCTCTCTCTCTCTCTCTGATAAAGTAAGACAACGTGACGGGGAACAATCGAAGGACAGAGCTTTGTTAGAGGATGGGCAGAATGACAAAGGAACGGATGCCAACAGAATGAAACACTATTGTCTTTTCATCAGATCCCTCATTGTTTCTGATCCACTTACACACACACACACATGCACACACACACGCACGCACACACACACGCGCACACACACACACACACGCACGGGCCGACATGGATGCAGTTACAACTGTGGAGCCAACACACAAAAATATGAGCATGAACACACATTCTGTCCCTTGGATCTGGTTTCTGTCCATCTACTTTGTTGGACGATGATCGGTGCAGCTTAGTCTTTTGATGGTCTCTCTGAGCACGGCCCAGACCTTCAGAGATCATTTAAAAATTTCAAACATTTCTGCAATTGTGGTGAAAAGGGTCCTGGACCAAGTGTCGAGGTAACGGTGGATTAATGCAGATATCAGGTTAGATGTTCCACATCATCATCATTGTTGCACGCTAAAGTGGTTCAGTTCTCTCATCCTTTGGTTGCATCATGATATGGTGCAGTTGTGGGCTTGTGTTGTAAGGATGTAGCGGGGCCATGATGCTGATGTGTGGACACAGGAGAACATTTTGAGAATAGTAAGAAAGACTAAAAATGTAGCATCAAAATTGAGCTAATACAAATTTACTCATATTTTAATACATGTGCAGTGGTCTCTAGTAGGAATGAATGCCTTGTGAGTTGTTCTCTGGCGAAAAAAAGCTCTGGTGTGCCTGTTTAAGGAGAAAGTAGCTTCAGACAGCAGGATGTGGAGTCTTACTTCCTGGTATGTGGACATCTCTGCTCTGATTGGCTAACAGCAACACGACTCTACCACTGACTCTGTTTGCTCTGCAACGTTGATGTTTTATCTCCACAAATAACACACGCCTGGAGGAGTTCTGCTGTGTGGTGGAGTTGCTAATGCTAATGGTTAGCTTCTAAAAGCTAATGCAGGAAATAGGGGTAGAAGACTATTTTCACATTCGGCCTGCACGTTAAAGGTCAAAATCATGTTTTAATGATTATTTCTGATTCTAATGGGTCACTCAGAGTGTTTCATGCAGGCTGAACATGAAAATCGTCTCCTCCACCTATCTCCTGCATCAGCTTCTGATAGAAAATAGACTCTAGGTGAAACTCTAGGATTAGAAAATCCTGACAGATCTACGTCACACTCAGTGCGTTTACATGCACATCAGAAAACCGAAT
The DNA here is from genome assembly GCA_006937985.1 of Aphyosemion australe. NCBI lineage: Eukaryota > Metazoa > Chordata > Actinopteri > Cyprinodontiformes > Nothobranchiidae > Aphyosemion > Aphyosemion australe. Next base: position 730,333 of record SSNS01000220.1, read on the forward strand.
TTTTGCCCTAAAAAGACTAACATCGTTTTTTTTAAATGCATGTAAACGCGTTAGTCTGGCTGAAAGTGAACTTCTTCTAGTCGGGCTGAAGCACCCAGATAATGCGGTAGTTATCTGACTTCCTTCTGCATGTAAACGGGTCAGCCGAGCTGAACCGAGTAGACGCTCGCGTTCCGGAAGTGACGCGACCAGAGTAGCGCTCGTCTGATAACATCACCGCCACAACGTACCACGCGTAACAACATCTAACAGCGCAGTACGTACCAATAAGCTGTGCTGCAGCATTGTTGTTGTCCATTCTTTCATCCACGGTGCATATCCTGTTTCAATTCCGTCTCATTTACTCCCGCCAGCGTTTGTTTACAAGTTGTGTTGCTACAAGCTAACCGGAACAATGCCCGACATGAAAGGGCGCACGTCGCCCCCTACTGTACCGGAGTGGAACGAACTTCATTTGCAAGGTCGGTTTTCTAAAGCGCATGTAAACGAGGATAAAGACTCGCAGCCTATTATCATAAGTTCGACCAGGATCGACTTAGATGTTGATACTGCCCATGTAAACGCACTGACTGTCACTTGACATTCATGGACTCACCCATCTTGACTCACGACGGGGAAGGCTGTTGTTGGTTTAGCGTCCAGGAAACAGCAGAGAACGTCTGGGCTAGTAGAAGCTAACCGTTAGCATTAGCAACTCCACCACACAGCAGAACTCCTCCAGGCTTGTGTTATTTGTGGAGATAAAACATCAACGTTGCAGAGCAGACAGAGTCAGTGGTAGAGTCGTGTTGCTGTTAGCCAATCAGAGGAGAGATGTCCACATATCAGGAAGTAAGACTCCAGATCCTGTCGTCTGAAGCTCAACTATGATGTGGCTCACTTCTAGTTCCTGAAACGACTTACAAGGCATTCATTCCTACCAGAGACCACTGCACATGTATTAAAATCTGAGTAAAGTTTATATAAAAACTCAGAGTGACTGATCATTTCCAAAAATAATTAGTAAAAAATTGTTTCTCAGTGACCCTGTTATTAACGCATCATGTGTTGGGAGTCATGGAAGACGTATTTGGGTCTAAATCAAGAAGCAAACTATGAAATAAACGACAGAAGCACAGAATGATGCTAGCACCACAAACAAATACCAAAATCATTGAAAAAAGATCAAAACGATGACCACAAACATCCCTAACCCTAACTTTGATTGCAACTTCATCACTCTCCACATTCAAAGACAGTAACAAGCACATTCCTGGCAGGACGACACGGTGATCACTTGACATTTAATGTTTTTCTTTAAGAGTCCGGTGAGTGCTGGACGGACTGGAAACTCAGCAACCATTACTCAACATAATGGACGGACGGCAACAGGGTTAGTGAGAGTGAGAGTGAATATGTTCCACACTTGATCATGCAATATTACCCCGGCTAATAGATAAAGTGAAAAATGCTGAGTCGTCGTTTCCCACCTTCCCCATGAACCATCTATCTCACTAACGGCTGGTGGAAGCTGCTGTTTCTACGGGGAATTACCGCGGAGCTTTAACGTCCCCAAAGACGGAGCGCATTAGCCTTATCTCCACCAGAAACCACCATACGTGCAACTATTTCCACTGATGAACTTCAGAGTAGACTTTATGTTCCCGTCGTGGCTTTTCATTTGTGGGGAATTTAATTATTGTGAAAAAGAACAGAGGCTTTTTTGTGTGATGATTAAATCCACTGACCCTGTGATACCACTGGATCCAATAAGCTCAGGCACATCTGACTAGATATGAAATTGTTCATCTTGGAAATGGAAATACTCTTTTTCCTCTACCCTGCAGCGCAAATATAACTCACTTTAAGGGTTATAACCCCATGAACATCGCACATTTGTCTCATTTCAAGCAGGAAGCTGAAAGATGGAATAAAACAAACCATTTGGGAGGAAATTCAACGGGGAATGTTTAAAGCTGCTTCTTCATTTCACTTTGGATTCAGTTTTTGCAGAAATACAAGCGTGGGGAAAAGTAAGTTTGTACTTTGTTCTGAAGTTTTCCTCATCAGAAAGTCATTAAGCTGAAATGACAGAATGGCTGAGTGAACAACAGCAGCTCGTCTAGAAAGGAACTGGACAGAAAATGGGTGAAAAATCACAGAATAATATTAATAAAAATCCCTCAGATTCTTCTTCTTTTTCACAATGTGTATATAGGTATATGTATATATGTATATATGTATATGTTTATATATGTAAATTTGTATATATGTATATATGTATATGTGTATATATGTAAATTTGTATATATGTATATATGTATATATGTATATATGTATATGTGTATATATGTATATATGTATATGTGTATTTATGTATATGTGTATATATGTATATATGTATGTGTATATATGTATATATGTATATATGTATATGTGTATATATGTATATATGTGTATATATGTAAATTTGTATATATGTATATATGTATATATGTATATATATGTATATATGTATATGTGTATTTATGTATATGTGTATATATGTATATATGTATGTGTATATATGTATATATGTATATATGTATATGTGTATATATGTATATGTGTATATATGTAAATTTGTATATATGTATATATGTATATATGTATATATGTATATGTGTATATATGTATATATGTATATGTGTATTTATGTATATGTGTATATATGTATATATGTATGTGTATATATGTATATATGTATGTGTATATATGTATATATGTATATGTGTATATATGTAAATTTGTATATATGTATATGTGTAAATTTGTATATATGTATATGTGTATATATGTATATATGTATATGTGTATATATGTATATATGTATATGTGTATTTATGTATATGTGTATATATGTATATGTGTATATATGTATATATGTATATGTGTATATATGTATATGTGTATATATGTAAATTTGTATATATGTATATGTGTATATATGTATATATGTATATGTGTATATATGTATATATGTATATGTGTATATATGTATATATGTATATATGTATATGTGTATATATGTATATGTGTATATATGTATATATGTATATGTGTATATATGTATATATGTATATGTGTATATATGTATATATGTATATATGTATATGTGTATATATGTATATATGTATACGTGTATTTATGTAAGACTGTTTTTGTCCTGGAGAGCCAAAGGAAATTTTCCACTATACGATGGACAATAAAGTTTTTTATTCTATTCTTCTTCTTTGGTGGTTTTGTTGTCTTTTTCTTCATCGTCTGGGCAGCGGTACCTCAGAAGGTAGAGCAGGTTGTCCAGTAATCAGAGGGTTGTAGAATTCTGCTGTTGTGTCCTTGAGCAAGACACTTCACCCACCCTGCTGGTGATGGTCGGGGGGACCGGTGGTGCCTGCGTTCGTCAGCCTCGCCTCTGTCATTGTGTCCCAGGGCAGCTGTGGCTATGATGTAGCTCATCACCACCAGCTTGTGAATGAATGACTGATTGTGTTGTAAAGCACCTTGGGCGGTTCTAGGATTCTAGAAGGTGCTATATCAAATACAGGCCATTGACATTCTGTCTTCTTCTTCAGTGTCTTTGTTATCTACTTCTTTGTTTTAGGCATCTTTGTGTTCTTCTGCTACTTTGTCGTCTTCTACGTCTTCATCATCTTCTTTATGCTTTTTGGGTGTCTTCTTTGCCTTCTTGCTTTTCTTTATCTTCTTCTTTTTGACGTCTCCTCCTCCTCCTTTGTCATCTTCTTCTTTGTTGTCTTTTTGGTCTTCTTGCTTTTCATTGTCTTCTGTGTCTTCTTCGTGCTTTTTGTAGTTTTTGCTGTTGTCTTCTTCTTCTGCTCCATACTTTTTGTCATTTTCTTCTTCTTCTTCTTCTTCACTGGCTGTTAGAACCAAACTGGTGCATCCCTTTAGGTTTAGAAAATGTAAACTATTGGAAAAAAGACATGAAAACACAACAGATCTTAGAATCAGGGACAGATCTTAAGCTAAATGCATGAATCTGCTGAGGAGAGGACATCTCTGCAGGTTCATCCCAAAGTAAAAACAGCCATAAATAAATCCCAGCATAACCTGAACATTTGTGACACATTTCAAGCTTTCCTTTCATTTAAAGTGTTTTAGAAAACAGATTCTACTCATCACACGTCAACTTCTTGACTTTAAATAGGCAAAAAAGCTGCAGCTATGGTTAAATAACATCAGCTCACAACAGCACTGCATTATCATTTAGACCTCTTTGCAAGAAAACTGAGTAGTTATTTGTTTCCTCTGGTTCACATCCCTAAATTCCCTCTCAATCAAACCAAAAGCACCAATAAAAGTGTTTTTCCTGCTGATATTGGAGGTTTGTTACCTTTTCCTAATAACAGAAAAAGACACACAGCTCATCCTGCATCCTGCTGCAGAAACAGATTGGATTAACAGCTGCTGAGAACCAATATCACTAATGACTGACCCCCCTAACAAACACACACCGATAGGTGCAACATGTGTGTTGGTGCATGTGTCAGATGTGGGTCATGGTGTTTGTGATCTGAGTCAGATGATATTAATGTTAATCATCATCTGTCCGCCGCAGCCACAGCTGTAGGAGCGTATACGGGCGCTATAAGAGAGGTTTCCTGTTAGTGATGAGGAAAGATTTATATGAGGTCTGAGGGTTTATTGCAGAGGGCATGAATAGGAAGGTCTGAGTTTGAGACAAATCTGCCTCTGGGATGTAGAAATGAATGCATTTTCAGCTGTTTTCTCAAATCAATGAAGAAACACAGAATCAGGGTGCTGAAAGTACGCTTCCAGCCGCTGACCATCAATAAAAAGCACTTAAGTGCTTTTTAAATGGATTTCAAGGATGTTTTCATCTGCATGTTGTCATAATTAGGCCGTGAAAGCACACGAGAACAAAACTTGAGGCTCGACTTGATGTTTCGTTTTCATTCAGACTCAGATTTAGACAAACAGGAAAATGAAGCTTAATCTGCTGCCGTTCTCACTTTTTTAAGGTGCAGCTTTTATATTTAAAGAAGTTGTCAACCAATAAAAAACCAAGAAACATTATTTTTGTAAATGGTTGGCTACAATCAGGAAATCATTTTAAAGTAACAACAGATAGTTTTGTGGAGCGGGTAGGTGCCCTGTAGGGGGAGCTCTTATACATCCTATATAGCTGCTTGCTGTTATGCTAGCAGTTAGCATTTTCAGTTCACCGCTCGTCAATAAAAAGCACAAGAAGAAGAAAAAAAAAGAAGTTTGCTTTTTCTGTTGGCATCATGGCGGAGCCTGGAAGTAAAAGTAACAGAGTAATGTCTTTGGAGGTGAAGCAAAGAGCTAAAACCAGAGTGAACATCTGTGCAGCCTACGCTAGTTTGAGGGAGCTAAAGGAGGCTACGAAATCACAGACTGATGGTGACCTGGCTTTGTTGCTACTGGACTTGTAAGTTATAATATTTTTTGTCCAACAGTGTGGATCATATTACTTTGTGGTTTATTTTAGTATTAGCTGGCTCGTGTTAGCGTTAGCTTGTTGTTAGCGCTAGTTACAGCAGGCTGCAGCAGGGTTGTTTACGACAGTTGTAATTCCACTTTCAACCATTAGGGCTAATAATGAAGTAAGTAACATTAATAAAGGGACCCTTAAAGCGTTACCAATACTACAATAACAACAAATATGATTAATGGTGAAGTAAAAAGAACTTTCTATTTTAGTAGCGTTTACAAACATAACAACTCTGACCGGGTCTGATCCACTTCTACTCTTCAGAACGTGTCTCCTGACGTTCAGAGTTTAATGGTGATCCATTTTCTCGTCTTACTGTGCAGCAGCTCACTGACGTCTCCGATCGATGTTCTGATCCAGCTGCTGTGAACGGGCACATTAATAAAGACCAGAAAGCAACATTTCATCTCGCCATCCTGCCAAAGTTTTAAGGAAAAATGAGATTCTGCAGGAAATTATAAACTTGACTAATGACTGTCAGGGCGAGATAAGGTTCCAGTCAAAGCTGCATGGTAAATATCAGTGCAGCTGACCTTCATCAGGAGAAACGTGGAATTAAAACAAACACACAGGAAATGGTGGTGCTGTCTCTGTAGCGATGCATCGTCCACATCTGTTGACCCCAAATTCAAAGAGATTAATTGTGACCCGGGCTTATTAGGGAGTTTAATTATCATAATGCTCTCACGCTGCAGGATACAGCCAGGCAGACAATATTAATAATTTAGCATGACACAAACACTTATTTGTAGTAACTACAGGGACGAGGGCAGAGCTGGGATGAAGTTATGAAGAGAAGAACACAGAGATGCTTTAACTTTTAGAGAAATCTTTTTGAAGGATATCTGTGATAAAAAGAGCAGTCAGGAGCTGAACTCTCTGGCAGCTGCTCAGCGGAGTCGGTTACAGCCAAAGGAGGGTTTCAGTGAGCGGGAGGGAGGAGAGGAAATTACTGGAGCTAATGGAGATGTGGACTGGTGAGCTCAGATAAAGAGAAGTCCTGCCAAGGATGGGTTTGCAGATGAGTTGGTGTGATGAATGAGGGCGAGCGGCGCTGATAGACCTGCAGGACGGCCCATAACTCCTTAATAATTTACGACAGCGCCGGCTCACCAAAGTGGTTTCATTAGAATGTGCAGGAACAGCTGAGTGGTGCTAGCATGGTCCGCTAGCTCTCTGTAGCTCCATGGATCAGCTGGCTGGTCATGAGAGTGGAATTATGGGATGTGAGACTTGGATTTAGTTCATTGTGATTTGTAGGGATGGATGGATGGATGGATGGATGGATGGATGGATGGATGGATGGATGGATGGATGGATGGATGGATGGACGGACGGACGGATGGATGGATGGATGGATGGGTGGATGGTGGATGGATGGATGGATGGATGGACGGACGGACGGACGGACGGACGGACGGACGGACGGAGGACGGACGGACGGACGGATGGATGACGGATGGATGGATGGGTGGATGGTGGAGGGATGGATGGATGGATGGAGGGATGGATGGAGGATGGATGGATGGATGGATGGATGGATGGATGGATGGATGGATGGATGGATGGATGGATGGATGGATGGATGGATGGATGGATGGATGGATGGACGGACGGACGGACGGATGGAGGACGGATGGATGGATGGATGGATGGATGGATGGATGGATGGATGGATGGATGGATGACGGATGGATGGATGGGTGGGTGGATGGATGGATGGGTGGGTGGATGGATGGATGGATGGATGGATGGATGGTGGATGGATGGATGGATGGATGGATGGATGGATGGATGGATGGATGGATGGATGGATGGATGAATGGATGAATAGATGGATGGATGGATGAGTGGATAGATGGATGGATGAATAAATAGAGGTGAGGTTTTGTTTCTCAGTCTTGACGTTTTCCAGAAACATCTCACCGACTGTCAGGTTCAGAGGGATGGTTTGGGATCCAGGATTCCCAGGAAGCAGGTGGAGAGTGGGCAGACAGGTTTAGTGATGAGGCTCCTTCAAGCTCACCTGTCGGGTTCTCAAATGGAGCCTCGTCTGGTATGGTTCATGAACCATCTGGCTCAAGGCCTCAAGTCATCTGGACCAATCAGAGAGCTCGTGGGGTTAGGGTTTCCCACCAGCATGAATCTCTCCTCTCCTCTTTTTAACATCACACTTTTATTTTTCAGAACCTGGTTTGTTGACTAAATAACGAGTTGTCTCTGCATCAGCTGACTCGTTTCCCTCTGTGACCCAGGCAGGAGCCGATCTAAAGATCTGTCTTTAAGCGTCGTGATCGACTCGTCACCAGAGCCGACTGACCGGGACGAGCTGAGGTGAGTCTGGAATCTCACCGGGAGCGTCTCCAAGTAGCTGTAATTATCTAAAAGCTTCTATCATTTAACGTTAGGTGAAAAAAAAACAAATGCATCCCATCTTATTAAATCTTCGTACCAAAGCCACTAGTTATGTTCTTCTTCTTAACATAAACAACGTCAGTGTGCTGAACAGGCTCTGGTGCAGCTCAGCTAAAAATCGACCTCTTTAGCCTCGTGCTGACCCGCTCAGACATATCCTCCAACTTAAAGCTCCTCCAGACACGTTGCAGCATCTGAATCCTGCAGAACCCACAATGCAAAACTTAAATATTTAGATATTTTACCACAAATTGCTGCTAATTGATACCGTTAATGTAGAATGAATGCTAAATTCGTCATGATCGTCTCTGATTTATGCCCTAAGTTCAACACTAATGTAGAAACAGGATTAAATCAGTGTTGACATCTGACATGAAGATATTTTTAGTTGTAATAAACCATTTTAAACAAGAGTGATGGATAATAAAACCTTTGCATCATTATTTACAATCTCCAGATTTGTGGGTCGTTTTCTCCTTTAGAGCTAATAAGTTCTGTTCCATTTCCTTTATTCCAGAAAAGGGAAGTAGCTATAAGACTGAGTTAAAAACACACGGCTGGAGCTGAAAACGGCGTTTCAGGAGGATAAAACGCTTTTCTCTCCTGATGTTATTAAAAACTAAATCCTAAAGAAGATATAAAGTCATTATCCCACACAGACAAGTCCCTAAATGAGCTCCAGAGTGGCTGCAGGCTGCTGTGATTGCAGTGTGACAACTTTATGTCACGGAAAAGCTGCTCTAACACACACACACACACACACACGCACGCACGCACACACACACGCACACACGCACACACACACACACACACACACACAAGCTCCTACATTGACGTATGAACAAACCGGATATAATTTATGCTAACTCTCACACAAGTTGAAAACGCCGCTCTTAAAGCGACTCCCACACACTCCCAGTCTTTTCCAGCCAGATGCGGAGCAGGATTAGCTCAGCTGGCAGCTACGGATCTCCTAATTCACTCCATCCTCATGTTTTTGATTTCTCTGTTTTTGCAAATCCGGCCTCAGTGCTGCTCGGACGTCTTTCTGCAAAATCAAGACTGAATTCATAAAGTTCAGCAGCTCATTGAACGAGAAATTTTTCAAATATAAACATAATTCAATCAGAAAATTCACAAACCAATATTTGCACATATTGCAAAATGCACTGTAAGGCATGGATCTTACCGTCTGAGCAGTGGCGCCCCCAAGGGGTGGCCAGGGGTGGCCAGGGCCACTGCTAGAAAATTGCTGACCCCCCCACTGGCCACTCCAGGGAAGACCAGTGTTCTTTAATAAGTCATATTAATGTTCACACAAACCATAAATTTATCTTATTTATTGAAAACATGCAAAACTCTATAAAAATGATACATTTAATGAATAATAAGAATTTTAAAACATTTTTATGTTGCTGCTGTTTTTCAAAACAAAAGTTTCAATAACCAGAGTTTTTGTGGATATTTTAGTGAAGAAACAGGTGAATTAAGCTGTTCTAAAAATGTAAAATAAATGTTGAAACAACATATCAAATAACTGTTTCAAATGTTTTTATCTAAAATTTGCCACCCCAAAATTTTCTCTGCCCCCCCATGAAACTTTTCTGGGGGCACCCCTGCATCTGAGGTGATGTAGGAATCTAGTGAGGAAACATTTGTGGACATTTTCCATTTTCCTAGTGTCGTTCACGTACCAGGTTGCTAAATAAACTCGTAAACTAATAAACACCTCAGTGAGAGAGAAAACGCTCCTGGAGAACCAACACCGTGAACTCACAGCTGTGCTCCACATCTGCATCCACCAGCACCAGAAATCTGAAGTGAATCCTATTTTTCTTCTTTTGTTCAGTTTTTCTGGACCCATCCATCTGTTCATGTGTTGTTATTTAAAAGTGGGAACAGATGCTGCAGAGCATTATTTTAAACTCAACATATCTTTTGGTGTAAATTCTGTTTGTATTTTAAATGTGCAGAAAAGCATCAAAAAACCAAAACTTTTCCTGCATTATTTTTTCTCTAATATCATCTCGCTCATGTTTTTCTTCCATGTTCAGGTAAATCTGACAAACATCAGGTGGTTTTCTCCGGCCCAAAGGCAGAAGCAGATAATTAGAAATGTTTCACTAAGATGAGACTCATATGATACACATATTTTTTTATTTATTCATTTGGAGTAAAACAATCATCTTAGCGATAAATCTCTCTCTTTATCTTTTTACCTTAAAGGCATTAATTATCTTTCATAAAACAACAAAACAAATTCCTCCTTTCAAGGTGAAATATTCAATTAACCAGTTTTAGTCTGGAGGTTTTACTTCTCAAACACAGACGTGGCCCGAAGTGCTTTACAGAATTAGAGCTAAAAGGAAACAGGTGTGACACTGAAGTAGAAAAAATATATTAAAAATACACAAAGTTAAATAGTGTACGAATAAACTGCAATAAAATGATCAATTGTGATGTAATTTGAAAAAATGTACTTCAATTTTTTATTTTTGTTTATCTATTTATTTATTTTTTTATATGTTTTTATTTTTTTAATAAATTTTTTCATTTTAATGTATTTATTTTCATTTTTTATATGTATATTTATTTTATTTATTTATTATTTATGTTATTCATTTTTTATTATTTTAATATTGATTTGTTTTTTCATTTTATATGTATTTTTTATATATGTATATTTATTTTATTTATTTATTTGTAATCATTTTATTATTATTTCATTTTTTTATTTCAATTAAATAATTAATTAATTTGTTGTTTTTATTCATATTATTTATAAATTTTATTTTATTTTTTTCATTATTTATCTATTTGTTTTGATTAATTGATTAATTTTTTAAAATGTATTCATTTATTTACTTTTGTACTCCATATTATGGATTAGGTGTGAATACCAAGGTAGCGATGAGAGTGATTAATGTGGTATAAAGCAAAAAAAAACAACCTCTTAAGTAGTTTTTCTTCCTGTGAAACAAAATCTTAGATAAAAACTAAATTGTGACAAAAAAAACTTTACACATATGAAAGGACCAACGTCCATCCACATGTTGCACACTGGCTACCAGATTTATAAAACCGAAAGAAAACGAAAAATTACTTTGAAAATCAGCTAAACTTTTGTTTTATTGATCCAACTTGGATGTAATTTTGCATCAAAATGGACAAAAACCTGAAAATATAAGCATTTCTTCTATACTTGGTGTTTATTTCATATTTCTTCCATAATCAAACAAAATCAACACGAAAAATAAGAGTTTAACATTTTAATTTAGTTAAAGAGACATCGTCACAAAGGGCTTTTCTATAGCAGCATCCATGTTCTGGTTCACCATGGTAACAAGACTTACCCACACAGCCATAGCTAAGTATGTGCAGCGTATGCCGGGAAACATAGAAAAGCTTGATTTTTCTAATTAAATGTCTGAGAAACATGAATGAATTTTTGACCTTAGGAATAAAAGCTGGAAGCGTGCCGTCGTTCGTCGGCTGCAGTGACCTTTAGTCGGGATTGTTTTGTTCGGTCGGACCCGTCTCTTTGTTCCGCTGAGCAGATTTTCTCTTTGATGAATCTAAATCACTCAAACATAACAGAGAATGTCAGATTGTAACCTTGATGTGGAACTCTTCTCCTTTCTGGTTGCAGCTTTGCGTTTCCATGCATTAAAGGGACATTTGTGGTGTAAAATATTCATAATTTCATTTAGATTTTGCTTCTGTTCGTCTTTTCTTTCATCGTAAAACTTGCCAGGGTTCATTTTAACAGCGGCTTTAGACAAACTATTTAAAGTTTTTCTTTTTTCTTTGCAGATGCAAACCGATGACATTTCTGTATGTTTTGGGAAGTTCGTTTGATCTTTGAATTTAGCCGATATTCCAGCTCCGACTTTTGACCAAAGACAAACCATTTCTGAGCCGTTGTGACCTGGCAGAAGCCTCTTTCATTACTGTAATGCTCTATATATCAGGCATATCACAGGAGGTTTTCACTCGTTTGAAACTAGCCCAAAACAAGACAACATACCACCCCAGTTCTCTCTTCACTCCATTGGCTCCCCCTGAAATGCAGGATTCTAATGATTCAAAGGTATTCATGGCCTTGCCCCCTCTTATACCGCTGACATTCTCTCATTGCTCAAACATGAAAGATAAACGAGGATCTGATCAATTTTAAGATCAAAATACCGATAGTGGGGTGATTGCTCCTTCGCCGTGGCGACCCCAGAGCTGTGGAACAAACAACCTCCTGACCTGTGTCAGATTATTGACCTGACACGGTTTAAACCTGGTCTAAGAGTATTGTGACATCATGTATCATGTTTCTGCTTCTGACTTTAGCATTTCTGTTATTTTTTTATGTTTATATTGTTGCTTTAATATGGTTTCTATGTTTTTCATTTCCATTTTTAAACGAGAAGATCTTTGGTCACCGCTTGGGTCGTGCAAAGGTCTATAGAAGTGGTTGATTTTTGTTTCTTCCATTGTTTTCAGAGTTTTTCTCCACTGAGCAGTTACTCTGGCACACCTGCTGCTCACCTGTGATCAGTTCACCTGCTCTTCATTCTCCAGTAATCTCTCATAGTTGTGATTGTTGGAGACACAAATTTGCAGATTTTCATTAGAAATCAGACTGATTTGATATTTATGACAACTGCAAGAGCAAATTTGCAAAGCAAATCACTAAAAAAGTTTGTTTTTAACACTTTAAGCTATTGCTTTCAAACTGGTTTCAGTGGTTATTCAGCCATAAACTTGAGCAGCTTCACATTGAACAGCGCACTGCTGCCCCCTGCTGACCAGAAAATGCACTTAACAGTTTTGTGGTACTAATAGGAACACTAGTGGGAGCTCTTTACTTGCTTTACAGCTGTTTAGTGAGCCAGTAGCTAATATAAATGCTAGCAGTTAGCCGTTTCAGTTCACCGACCGCCAATAAAAAGTACAAGAGGAAGAATTTTGCTGTTTCTGTTGGCGTCATGGCGGAGCCTGGAAGTAAAAGTAACAGAGTAATGTCTTTGGAGGTGAAGCAAAGAGCTAAAACCAGAGTGAACATCGGCGCGGCCTATGCTAGTTTGAGGGAGCTAAAGGAGGCTACAAAATCACGGACTGATCGTGACCTGGCTTTGTTGCTACTGGACTTGTAAGTAATAATATTTTTTGTCCAACAGTGTGGATCTTTTTACTTTGTGGTTTATTTTAGTATTCGCTGGCTCATGTTAGCATTAGCTTGTGTTAGCGTTAGCTTGTTGTTAGCGCTAGCTACAGCAGGCTGCTGCAGGGTTGTTTACGACAGTTGTAATTCCGCTTTCAACCAGAAGGAGGCAGAATCAGAAAACGTATTAAGTGTTGCTTTAATGATGAAGTAAATAAGAAAAACTACAATGTCCTCCACGCCTTTCTGGAGCCACATTTACACAGTGATTCATTTAATCTGGATTTAAAGGCATGCAGACACGTTTGCATGTACAAAAACAACACAAATGCAAAATAATTGAACACAGACAAGAATTTATATCAGTCTGAAGTTGGATCTCCTTAGAGTCCCTCCATCAGTCTTTTCACGGCACAAATTCCACCAGAAACACTGCATAAGACCCCCAGAGTCAGTATGCAAACATCTACCAGGCGCTCCTGCACCGTGAGGCGCCTCCACTGCAGCCTTAAGTGAAACAGACACGGAAGGATGAGAGTCATCGCCGCTCCAGTCACACTTCCCGTCAAACCCATCAGCAGGGAGAAACTGGGCACCAGCAGGGCCAGTAAGTATGATGTCATCAACAAAGCGCCACGGACCATCAGAGCTGGACGAGACGCTGCGTGACTGGTGAGCTTGGAGGAAGATGACGGGGAAGCATCTGGAGGAGGATTCAAACGGAGAGGTTGGAACAGTTCATTTGTGTTGAACATGAAAACAACCGTTTATTTACGGGTTGCTTCGCACCGACTCACTGTCTTGTCAGCTTCCAGGTGTACTACCATGGTGTTCATGCATGACGTAATTCCTATAATACAGCAGCAGCAGATTTTCTTAGATGAAAGATTTTGCAGAAAGAGTCGATGCTTTATTACAAGATTTATAAAATATTTACAAACATTTTTTTTCTGACGAAAGTTTATTATCTCTTGTTGCATCAGTTGACTTCAAGGCTGTTGACAGCCAACAGAAAGTTCAGCCAAGGTGACGGGCGTGTTGACAGTCAACAGGTTATTTCTGGCCACCGTTGGAAGGTTCATTTAAGGAACTCAGACCTAAACATGGATTAATGATCCATCATTGAAGAAACCAACACACATCAAGGGATTTCTGAGATGTTAGCTAGGGGATCTCTTCACCCTGCTTTTATTTTCTTGTGCTTTTCCATTTTATGGCAGATCTGTATTTGTGTGAATGTTAAATAATTAGTTTACAGCTTTCATGTTTATCTGTAGATTTCAGTCTGACCTTAAAAAATGAATCACTTTAAATTAGATTTAACTTTAGACTGACTTAAATGTCTGGATTTAATTCTAAACACATTTATAAATCATGTTAAAGGGGATATATGATGACTTTTGTCCTAAGTTATAATAGTTTTGTGGTTAATATCAAACATGTTTATGAAGTTCTTTGCACTAAATCCTCTCACATGAAGCAATTTCAGCTGTTTAGTTCTTGACATCTTCAGTACCTTCCATAATGAGCCGTTTAAGGACTCTGTCACTTTAAGAAAACAAGCGGGAGCTGGCCACCCCACTTATCCCCTGCTAAGGCTGCTATTAGCTGAGAAGCTCCGATATCCGGTAGGGGCTCAGCGTAAAGTTGCTGCTTCTCCAGCAGCAGCTCTCTCTTGCACTTAAAGGTGATTTAATTCTAATTTCCCCTTTTGTGACATCACAAATGGGGACTTTTTGAAACACCGTATTTTAGGCACATAATTTCTAAAAACCAAACAATGATAGAAAACTGATGGCTGTTTTTTTTCACATGTGAAGTGTTTATAGAGGCAGTAGAGATGAGTAGAGGTGAGTTTTGCATAATATGTCCCCTTTAAAACATTAAGATTGCATTTTCTTAATAAGCATTTTGAATGCATTACTTCACAATTGGTGCATCATAAAACTGAAACTACTTTGCATATTTAAAAAGTGACAGAACTTTAACTATATTTTCATATTAGGAATGAATTTGGGAGTTGATTCTTTTCTCACCGTTATGCAACCATGTTTGCAGGATTTCAGCTGCAGAGTAGAAGGGCAGCGGGTAGGACAGCAGGGCTTTGGCCAGCAGACACACGTTCACTATAGGTCGAAGGTTAAAGGGCAGGTTGTCAGTGATGACTTCACTGGTCTCCGTCCCCCAAGTCAACACCGCCTGGAGGAAACACACCATCAGAAGAACATGTTTGCACCTTTCCATCTCTAATTTTCATCAATGATGTCGAAGATGTTTACATTCTGATCCTGATGTCACTAACCAGTAAAGAGAACGTAGTTTTCATAACACAGGCAGCTCCGTGTGTCCATCCCAGCATGGTGTCAAAGTGCCCTCTATTTTCCATACTTCCCTCTAGAGGAGGGAGGAAGATCTGCGAGGTGTAGGAGAAGATGATGACCCCGACGGAGACGAGGAAGTCTTCTGGGTCCACGTACAGGGAGAGGGACGCCCAAGACCAGGCGCTGGCGCAGCTCAGACAGTACAGCATCACCAAGAGGCTGATAGACAGGCAGAGGTAGGATAATAGGAGGTGATTGGCTTAATACACTTTGGTTTAATGAGTGATGACATCCCCACACAATAGAGCCTAACGACTCCAGTGACTCCTCAGGGAGTAGAGATGAGGGGGTATTCATAAGTAGTTTCAGCTCGTTAAGCAACTACAGCTTATAAGCTTGTGGCCGTGTCCGCTCCCATATTTCAGCCAGAATTGACAAAGCTCCTTGGATGAGAAGCGAAACAACTTCAAGAAACCAAAGAATTCCAGTTGCCTTCATTCAAACCCATTTGGATGGGAAGACTTGTTTGTTTTAATCACTTCTTTTTTAAAAAAAAACAGGTTAAATTGGTGATGCAGAAAAGTAAAATACATATTTTAAACATGTCTTTTTGTGCTTTTTTGCATGAATGTGAGAATGAAGTAAGACTGACATCCTGTGGTCAAATGTGGGTACTGCAGCCCATTTTTCTAAACAAAAAGTCACTTTCTCACTGCCGCTCTGTGAGTTTCACGGCTGTTGCCCGTTTACGGATCAGCACCAGAAGATTCAAGGTTACAAGCAAAGACGAGTCATACACAGTAAGCTGATAAGTAGATAAATATATCTGGTGTTAGCACTCTTGGGTGTTTTACGGTAGTGAGCTCTTACTACACTTATTACGGTGATAAGAAGTGTGGTTGGTTGCCGTCTTGCTTTTATAGTTCTGACCAACTCATTTAAGGAATTCACTGTAATATCCAGTTGTTGGTCATTGAAAAAGTAGCTTGAGATATTTTTAGAGCCGACTATTTGCTTCTAATTCACCGTTAGCATTGTTAGCTCAACGTTAGCGTCTAGCCCGCTTCACCAGATATTAGAGTAAAACAAAAAGATGCCGTGGCTTCTTAGGGGTACAAGAAATAACTTCTGGGTCGCTCCTGTTTACTGGCTTTGGTTCTTTAAACAACTCTGGAGTTTTTTGCCTGCTGGTGTTGAATTACAGATGCTGGCGCTGCAATGTTAGCTCGGCGCAGACTCAAGGGCTCAATGACTGTAAACAGTAGCTACGTCCCTCTTTACCCCCCAGCCGGATGAAAAGTGTTTTGTAACCTTCCTTCCAACAAGACTGAGACATTAGACTGTTTTGTGATTTTTTCACAGTAGAATTTTAACATATTGCTCCTTTAAACTGTAGATTTTGTTTGATAAATCCTTCAAAAGTGTAATTGTTTAGATTGTTTTATTTGTTTTATTACTGGTTAACATTAATTGGAGGTTATGTGGCTCTCCCATTCTCCAGTTTCGTTTTGTTGGGGTTTGTTTTTCCTTCTGTAAATATTTCACCTGGTTTTCCTCTCAGACCACCGGATCATTGCAGTTTCCTCAGTTCCTGTTCCCCTGTTCCGCCTTGCTTTGGATTTCTGCTGTTCATGGATTATATCGGGTTTACCTGCTCCAGCAGCTTTTTTTGTGCTCCTCGCTGCCGTCTGAGTCAATAAAGTTGTGTTTGCTCTCCACCTGCTGTTTCCTGGTTCAGTGTTTGATCACATTTCATGAGAACGTATAGCTCATATCAAGCATGCATGTGCATGGGCATGTATTTTTATGTCTCCATTGGTTTTCTGTACTTTATATTTGTATTTTTATGTGCTGTTTTTTATTGTCTTGTCTTATTTATTTACTTATTGCAAAAATAGTCTCCAAAATCGACTTTTTAAATCACTTTTTTCTGAATGTTTTCCCAAATTTAATTAAATTTTTAGTTAGAATTTGCTGGTTTGATTAATTCTATCAATAGTACCGACCCGTGTTTGCTTGCATTCAGTTTTTTTGTCTCCACAACACGACTCTGCTTATTTAGATTCTGAGTTTGGGTCTCATGAAACTTTTTTCCAGCTAGTTTCTGATTGTTGATGAGCTGAGAGGGACCTGTTTTAGACACTTAATCGTTTTTAAATAATCATTAATTTAAATAAATAAATAATGAAAATGTGGAAATAGTGTTTCATTATCCTGGATTTATGCTGAATTACGTTGCTGCGTTTAATTAAAATGCTTCATAATTGCTGCTCCTGGTGGCAGATGAAGCAAAAAAATAAATAAAAAATAGATCAATGGAGTAAAAAAGGCAATAAAAAATAAAACCATCAGGTCTTGAATGACCAGAAACTGATTTGTGTTTATGGACAAGAGATGAAACATGAGAACCAACACCCTGAGAACCCGTTCCTCAGAACTTTGGGTCCATCACCTAATCAGTATGTGAGCCAGGGAGCAAAGCAGGCTGAGAGTGGAGACGGCTCTGAGATCCGTCAGCAGCAGACAGGGCAGGAGGAACATCAGAGACACCAGAGAACACACGGATCTGGGAAGAGCCACTCCTGACAGACTATCACACAGCAGAGAGGTGGAGACGAGCAGGTACAGGGTGCAGGTCATCAGCAGTTCAACCACCTGCAGAGAAACAGAACACACTTCCTCTTCATCGCTCTGCTGTTGGTGCACATCTTAAAAATGGTTGTTTCTCCTCAAGCTGAAGAACTCTGGAGGGTTTTTGATGCGTATTGATCCAAAGAATGATGTTTCCTGTGCATGTTGGCCGTGCAGACTCACAACCACCTGTGTGTTTGTGCTGTGGTACCTGGGCGGTGTTTAGCATCCAGCCTCCAACTCCTGACCAGTCTGAACAAAACCCTTTGCAGCAGGCGTCCATGATGTCCTGGTAGCTGCGTCGGACTCGGACCTTTGACACCAATCCAGACTCTTCACTAAGACACAGAGACAGAACAACCTGATGTTACAGATGGCGTGTACTTTAGCGATGCTAACATTAAATTACTGGCTAATTAAGGTTTTAATGGAGGTAACAAGTCCGGAAGGGAAGCTCAGACATTCCCAGGTGTTCCCATGTCAGAGAGAACATTCAATCCCTCCGGTGAGTTCTTAGTCTTCCTGGAGGTCTCCTCTGAGTGGATGCACAAATCCACCTCCATGCGGAGCAGCAGCGGCTCTACTCGGTGCTCCTCACCTCATCTCTACACTGCAAAAACTGATTTCTAAGAAAATAAAAAAGCCAAATTTTTAGACATTTTTTCTTATTTTTAGTCTAAAAAAATTTATTCTTCTGTAGAAAAATAGCGTTACTTAAAATAAGGTAAATACTCTTAAATAAGATCCAAATTTTCTTGTTTTGAGTAAAAAAATCTGCCAGTGGGGTTAGCAAACGCTGCTTGGCTAGAAATCTTAAAAGTAGCTAATAAACCTAAAATTAGATTATTTTACTAGATGTCTACAGAGGATTTTCTTTTTAGACTAAAAATCAGATAAAATGTCTAAAAATTTGGATTTTTTCATTTACTTTCTTAGAAATAATTTTTTGCAGTGGAGCCCGGTCACCCAGAGGAGGAAACTCCGATCAGCAGCTTGTCTTCGGACCGGAATCTTGGTCTTTTAATCATGGCTACAGGTGGTGGTTAGAACATAGACGGGTCAGTAAATCGAGAGCTTTGCAGATTTGACTCAGCACCCTCTTCACCCTCACCACTGAAGACGAGGCTCTGATCTATCGGTCCGTCTCCTGCTCTACTCAAGAACAAGATACCAGAACTTCTCCTCTTGAGACAGAAGTTCATTCCCAATGTGCCAGGTCTCAGAGAATGAAAAAAAAAAAACAGTATCTAACAGTTTAAAGTTAATTATCTTTATTTGTGAACTTTTAGGGAAATATGTCAAATCAAAATGTGAAAAATAAAAACTTTCTAAGGTCTATCCAGCAAGATATTGGGTGTTTCTCAATGTCAAGGCACCTTGCCTACCAAGGCTCCTTGCTTACGAGGACACTGTCCTTCCTTGGTCAAAGAAAACGGTTAAATGGAACAGACTTACCTCAAGTGACCGCGGCTGCGCAGAGCCCGCCTTTTGCTTACGCGCTCCATTCACGTCCCGCCCATCATAGTAGCATAGTAGCGTAGCAGCGTAGCATAGTAGCGTAGCGTAGCGTAGCAGCGTAGCGTAGCGTAGTAGCATTCCTTCAGCTGTGGAACTGGAAATGTTACTGCTCTTATTACACATCTTTGTGGACTTACAGGAGCACCACTGGCGTTAGCCCGATAGCTACAATTAGTTGAACTAAACTGGAAATTTGCCCCCAAAGTAGCTGCTGCCTGGTAGCTGATCCGCCATCTTTTTGAAAATACCGCACTGTATTCTGGGAAGGCAACAAGGCACCTCGCATGTATCCGTGGTCAGTTAGCTAAATTGCAGACAGAGGACAGACGTCTCGGTAGCACATGAACATGGGCACCGATGATGTATCTCCTAGGCAACCGGGGCGGGACCAAGGCATCTAGGCGAGGTTCCTCGACATTGAAACACCCATTATTTTACCTGGGAGTCAAAAGGTTTGTCTCAACTAGCATCATAACTCTTGGGGGCCCCCTACTGGCCTGGAGCAGTAGACCGGTAACTTATCTTTACTAAGATAAAATGATTTCATAGATGTAACAACTGGAAATACAGGAAATCCATCCAAATCTGAAACACCTTCTAGCTGATTTTCATAATAAAGTGCAGCATTTCTTCCAAGTTAGATCAAGGTGTTTGGTACCTTTCTTCCTCCTCATAGAGACAGGCCACGAGGCTCCTTCCTGTGTGGTTGCAGACCCAGGCAGACAGAACCAGCAACAGCAGGCCCACATAGCCTGAGTGGACCAGAGCAAAGGGCAAACCCAGCACAAAGACACCCTAGACGGGCCAGGAGACGGACAGGGAGACAATTAAAATGAGTCAATACAGTTAAAAATTATAAGTATCAGGGAAAAAAAACTAAGGTATTTTATAAAGGTCTGCATCGTGACACGTGGTCATAATTATACAGAAATATTAAAAATCCATTCAGGACGGTCGTATATCGTCACAAACATGAAGGAAAGCAAGTTATTCCACAAAAGATTGAGATGGAATAAGGACAGCTGAGCAGGAGAGAAGAAGAGAAAAGAGATGAAAGAACTGTTGGTTAGACGGCGAGAGGGGAGTGTTGGCGAGGAGCCTGGAGAGTCTGAGGATGCAGGAGACCAGCAGGAGCAGAAGGAAGAGGAGAGCCGAGCTTTGGCCCGACACCAGGAGAAGAAGTGAGCGGCTGCCAGAGGGAGAAGATGGAGGAAAGGGGGAAGTAGGTGAAAGTGGGAGGCTGGAAAATGAGAGGAAAGACGAGAGGAGCGGAGGGACGAGGGAAGGAGGGAGGAGGAGGTGCTGCCTCACTGCTAGGGAGCATGAGGCTGGATGATGGGAGATCAGAGGAGGCAACAAGCTACTTTGATGGAGTTGTTGTGTTTTTGGATGTTGGAACATGGAGATACACAGACTCACGGGGAGAGAGCTGTGGAAGCAGATCACACACACACACACACACACACACACACACACACACACACACACACACACACACACACACACACACACACGGGTGAGTTACCAGTAACTGCTGTCTGTTAGGCGTATGCTGATGGAGCTTTGATGTTCAAATGGAGCTGCTGAGGATGAAAGCTGTTTGAGAGAAAACCGACACTCAAGTACTTGATTTCATCTCCCTTTTCTCTCTCTCTGTGTGGTTTTAGCAGCTAATTGGCAACTCTGAGCTCAACCTGAAGCTGCAGGAGCACAACAACTCAAGAAGGGAATCCCTGATTGGCTCCAGAGAGTTTCCCTTCCACCAGCGAAGTTACGTTCTGATGCTTGTTTATTTCAGATGCATCAAAGGAAAACTTCCTCAGCTCTCTGGACTCAGCTGCTGCTCTGCAGCTCGTGTCCAGATGCCTTTCTCACAAAAGAGTGAGAGGAAACGTCTTTCCTCCACGGTGAGAGGATCAGGTAGAGCTGACACGGACAGAAACAGACAGGTTTGACATTTAAACAAACCAAAATACATTTTTAAAACCGTGACAGGATCCTCATGTCAGAGTTTTATCAAAGTGGTATTATTCTAAAGTCGGTGTCAGAATGGAAGAACGGGTTTTAGAGGGTTTTTTAAGGATGCAAGGGTTTGCTTTGCATGTAGTTTTTATTTTTTATGAGTGTTTTGATTCAGCTTCGTGATGAAAAATGGTTCTGAAGCGGCTCGGATGCCTGGAATCTCTGCAAGTTATTGGTTTGAGCAAATTTTTGTGAATTCATATAACTCCTAACAGTCAACATTCCTTGAAAATTTTGTCAAAAAATGTAAGAATTTGTTGTTTTTTGTCAGTTATAAAAGAAACAAGTGAAGCCTTTTACATCCACATGAACAAAATTGTGATCATTTCTTTTTTTTAATTAATTTGTTGTAATTTCAGATGTAATAAAGTTCAAATATCTGATTTTCCAGTTTGATTAACAGCAGAATTATATAAGCAAGAGCAAAACTATACATTTTCTACATAAAACTGTTGTATTTTACCCCCTAGCTTGTATTTTGATGCCAAATGTGAAGTCAATGTGGAAATGAGAAGAATTGCAGTTCCCCACTTGTCCACTAGGGGCTGGCTCCAGAAAGGAGCAAGCTCCCATTGACTTCCATGTTAAAAAGAACAACTTCACAGCAGAAATAAACATGTTTACAGCCTGGTTCAAAAAACATTTTAGGTTTAAAAGGTCAAGTTTATCGCCATGACAACTCTGAGGGGGGTGAATTTTTTTGTAACTCATCTGCTTAGAATTAAAGCTTAGCATTATGGATGCTTTGGGGTGTGTTCATTTGATTGACAGGTAACAGCACAGACATCATATAGGTAGATGCCTAGTGGACTGGCGCTGCCTATTGGAGCTGCCGTAGTGGCCAGTCGCCATCTTGGATGGGTCTCCATTCGCCCCCAGTGCATTCATTTGTACTGAGGAAGGTGCTTACCCAGCTAAAAAATACATTTTATTATGCTTTTTCACAAAATCAGACATATAGTATGGCATAATAATTAAAATATAAATATGAATAAACAAAATAAATTAAAATATAAAATTCCAACAGGTAGGCTAGAAAAGTCAATAGTAGTCCCACGTGATCTATTTTCAATAGTGCGCCGGTTGTTGCAACATAGGCTGCACAAAAACAGGCATAGTTGCTGACTCTGCGTTGACTCCAGTTGGGTTTGGAGAGTGAGGAACCCATCCAATATGGCGGCAACGCTGTTACGCTCTCCAGCACCCAATGAGGCATCTACATGTTCTATGGGTAACAGATGAGCCGTTAGCGCTATCAGCTAGCCCCCCTGCTTGCTCCAGGGAAGGCCTCATCCTCATGTTACAGCTTATAAGGCAGAGGGTAGAAGCAGAGTCGCTCAACTGCGGTTTTCTGGCTAAAAGCACCACCAGCCTCCGTTAGCTTCAGGTTAGCTCAGTTAGCTTGTAGTTACACCGGCTCAGAGTTTGAGGGGTGTCAATCATCTGTCTCCCACCGTCACAGCCCCACTCTCAGCTCCATTTTTGTATTTTTCGGGAACAGTGTTGCCAGACGATAATTATGGTATTTGTAGGATAATTTAGCCCTCTGTACGATCATAAATCCCATAATACGATCATTTCAGATCTTCATTGTGTGGAATCTGCAGCTGCAGATTGCATCCAGAGACATTCCTAAAGCTAAAACTACTTCAACGACTAAAGTTTTGCACTATTTGATAAACTAATATTGAAGCTGTGGGTCATCAGACATGTCAGGATGCAACTAAGTAGTGTACGATCATTTTTCTCAAAATACGATAATTTTAAGATCCTGGTACGATTCTTTAACATTTCCAGTTTCAACACCGTTCGGGAGTGACAAGACGCGCGACGGTGCCAAGATGGCGGTGGTGGGAACCGCCCACTGGGCTTCAGTTCAGCTCTTCAGAAACCTGCGTGTGACAGCGTGGAGGATTCGTCCATATTTCACTGATTTTGAGGCTAAAACCACAGACTAAAGTATCACTCATCAACAGAAATGATCTTTAGTCACTGGCTGCTTAGTTCGTTCCAGTCATACTCAACAGTGAAGCTGCCTCATTAACAAACAAGTTGGGAATCAAAACCGAATTTCAAAATATTCCCAAACGGAGAATCCAGAGGGATTAAGCAAGGATCTTTTTCCATGTGTTGGCAGCAAATTTACTTTGTATTAAAAGCTTTAATAAGCTGGCAGACTCTCATTTATACTGTTGTAAAGAACCTCAAAAATAAATAAAAGCACAAATTTCCTTTCAGCCTTGGAGGATAAAGCCATAGGAGCCATAGGAGGAAAAACTGATGCTCAATCTTTTGTGATTGTAGGAAAACGACAGGAAGTTATTTTACAAATTGGTGTTTGGATCTCATTTTCCAGGTCTTATCAAACTGTAAATCTGCATAAACATCAATGTTTCTATGGAAAAGCCACCCTTTCCATCAACCCATCACTTTTCTCTCATTCATAGAAACACATAAGATTCCCTCTTCAGGGACAATCTCCAGCTCCAGTCCAGAGAGGATGCTCCACCAGGTGAGATATGGGAATGCCCTGGAGTCTGTTTTCTTCTTCAAAGTAACTAATTATGCTTTAAATGAATCATTTATGCATCACATCACATTTACTTGAATAACAAACTCCACTTGGCGGTTCACTTCTGTGGGATTCGTCGGTTTTCCTGAGAGACGGAGTATTTGTGGCCTGTCTGGCAGCGGAAACTTGTTCTCTATGGAAAGAAATCCTGGCGCTTGAATGAACTGGTATTAATAAACCATGCATGTGTTTGTCTACCAACAATCGTGTGTTGGAGGATGCTTTTAGGTGATAACAGATTAAAAATCTGCTTTTCTGGTAATAAGACAAACGCAGATTCACTTCAGCTCCTAAGAGATGGTGTGTGTGTGTGTGTGTGTGTGTGTGTGTGTGTGTGTGTGTGTGTGTGTGTGTGTGTGTGTGTGTGTGTGTGTGTGTGTGTGTGTGTAATAATGCATCCTCTACGGACCCAGTGACACTGCTCAATTACACCAGCCATCCACTGAAAGACTACATTTACATGAGTGCAGCGGCTGAACACAGCCAAGCTTCTGCAGCATAATAAGCCATCAGCCCGACTGCCACAAGGACACGCTCCGACCCACCAAACGGGAGATTTCCATTCATTTTTTTTGTGATTTGATTGATGCTTAATTTGATGATGAAGACGAGAGAGAGCCCGGTAAATAGGCTGCAAGACCACAAAGCATTACTGAGCAGTAATGTAATAATGTAAAGAACACAACGTGAGAGGTTTAAACGGCGTTCCAACTGCTCGGCGTGCAGCTTAACACCCAAACAGTTGGCATTTACGTGACTCTTTTTGTCTTTAGATAATAGAATAGAAAAGAGACACCGTTTCCAGGAAAGAGGATGACAGTTTTCAACAAACGAAGACTTGAACTGAAACAGCTGAAAACTCTGATTTTATTTTAAGTGGATTGAAATAAAACTGGTGTGAAATATGTTGAATGTTAATTAGGATTAGACCAATATTGGTTTTTCTAT
Organism: Aphyosemion australe; assembly: GCA_006937985.1. Lineage (NCBI taxonomy): Eukaryota > Metazoa > Chordata > Actinopteri > Cyprinodontiformes > Nothobranchiidae > Aphyosemion > Aphyosemion australe. Next base: position 755,430 of record SSNS01000220.1, read on the forward strand.
TGCCGATACCGATATGTAGACGTTTTCCACCTTATTTTCATGCTAAAATAACATCAGCTGATATACAAAAGTTCTGAAGCTGAATCAGTGTTTAAACTCTGAATTTAACTGTTAAATCTTAACTTTGTGCACAATGCTCAGTGTTAAAGTCAGACATCTAAATAAAGTTAATTTAGAGTATTTATTATGCAGATGTTATTAGTGAAGGTAAAAATACATTTAAATTAAATTCTGCAACAGCACCGGGCTGCCCGGAGATGTGCCTGACTTTAAATCGGCTTTATTACAAACAAATATCGGACGATGTATTTAAAAAAAAAGATAAATATCGGCCCGATATATCGGCAGATCGATATATTGGCAGATCGATATATCGGCTGATCGATATATCGGCAGATCGATATATCCGCTGATCGATATATCGGCTGATCGATATATCGGCAGACCGATATATCGGCAGATCGATATATCGGCTGATCGATATATCGGCTGATCGATATATCGGCTGATCGATATATCGGCAGATCGATATATCGGCTGATCGATATATCGGCAGATCGATATATCCGCTGATCGATATATCGGCAGATCGATATATCCGCTGATCGATATATCGGCTGATCGATATATCGGCAGACCGATATATCGGCAGATCGATATATCGGCAGATCGATATATCGGCAGATCGATATATCGGCTGATCGATATATCGGCAGATCGATATATCGGCTGATCGATATATCGATCAGCCGATATATCGATCAGCGGATATATCGATCTGCCGATATATCGATCAGCCGATATATCGGCAGATCGATATATCGGCAGATCGATATATCGGCTGATCGATATATCGGCAGATCGATATATCGGCTGATCGATATATCGGCAGATCGATATATCGGTTGATCGATATATCGGCCTACTCCTAATTAGGATGGATTAAAATTCTCATATAAAGCCTGACATGGCTGAAGTTTCTGAAACATTTCTACCTTTTACTGAATTAGAGTCAAAAACTGTGACAGTGACGAGGAAGAAACATTTAGGATTCCCACTAAACCCAGTCTCTCACCCACTGGAGCTCCAGGGACCAGCTCCCTGCTATCCAGAACAGGACCAGGATGCAGAATGGGTGGATTTTAGACAGATTAAATACAGAATAATCCTAAATGTGCCAGAGTTTCTACAGTAAGCATGAATGAAGAAAGATAAATCAGAGTACCTGTATTGCATTGGTGACGTTCCAGCCAGCTTCCCAGGCGCTGATGGTGGGACGAGCATCCAGACTGGTGGTGCTGGTAAAAGGGCTCTGAACTGGAGCAGCCACGCTTGTTTGGATTTGGTCTTTTTGAAGAACAGTAACAAGATTAGAAGTACTTCTTACATTTTCTTTGTTTTTCTCCCTGTTGTCACCTCGAACCTCTGATTGTTGATCCTTGTCGTAGCTTTTAGGGTTTGGGGATGAAGCGGGATCCCTGTGTGGGATCATGCTACTAGACCCTGAAACTCCAGGATCGTGTTTTGCCCTTTGGGCTGCGTCGTCGTAGCTGTGTTCTCCAGATGACCTCTGACTTCTTCTGGATTCATGATAACACGGAGCACCTTTGCTGGTGATGCCGTGTTTACCTGATAATCGGTCATTCTCGCTGTAGGTTTGGTTCAGTGTGTCTCTCTGCGTCAGAACCAGCATCTCTTCATCCTCTTGGTAGAACCTGCTCAGAAAGTAATGGAGTAAATCTAATTATACTGTTGAAATAATGACCTGTCAGGATGTAACTCACCGTGCTGTGAAGTCGGGCCGTACCTTGGACACAGCTCGTCCCCACAAAGACCCAACAGCCCTCCAGGGCTGCCTGGAAGACTGAGCCCACCAAAGAGACCCCATTGGCATCTGCAGCCTCAGCCTCTCTGCCTCTGGAGGATATTCGGGGGTCTGGTTGAGCCTGACTGACCATCGCACCAACAAAAACACTCAACCAAGGAGTATGAACACACATAATGAAGTGATTGACAGGTCAATGAGGTGTAACATTATAATATGCAGGTGGACTAAACTGCTTTAATGGTCCACTCAGACCTCAACAAGACAGAAACTTTTTTATTTTCTTATTTATTTTTATATTTTTTTCTGACTAAAACAAAGTATGGAAGCACATTCCCGCCACTCTGATAAAAAACATTATTATCTCATAATTATGACTTAGTATCTCATAATTATGTGATATATTTTATCATAATTTTGAGATAGCTAAGTCCTAATTTTGAGATACTAAGTCATAATTATGAGATAATACTTTTTTTTTTATCAGAGTGGCGAGAATTGGCTTCCATACAAATGAAACAAAAAGTTATGAGCACTTCCTTAAAAAAATCTTTTTTAGTTTGAGCCCCACAGCAGAATTTAGTTTAATGGGAGTCCCATGTTTTACCCCAGAGTGTGGTGAGTTGTGCAGGGCAGCAGGAGGAGCCATAGAACAGCTGTGTGTGTGTGTGTGTGTGTGTGTGTGTGTGTGTGTGTGTGTGTGCGTGTGTGTGTGTGTGTGTGTGTGTGTGGTTAGGACTCACTTGAACATCCCACCCCCCAAAAAACTTTTCTTTTAATTTCTATCTAGAATAGAATAGACTTTATTGATCCCACAGTGGGGAAATTCACTTGTCACAGCAGCACCATGGTATCTATCTATCTATCTATCTATCTATCTATCTATCTATCTATCTATCTATCTATCTATCTATCTATCTATCTATCTATCTATCTATCTATCTATCTATCTATCTATCTATCTATCTATCTATCTATCTATCTATATATCTATCTATCTATCTATCTGTCTGTCTGTCTGTCTGTCTGTCTGTCTCATATGCTTCAACTCCAGAGAGAAGGAGGAGGAGGAGGAGGAGGAGGCCTACTGGGAGACTTTGGCCCAACTTGTGTGAAACTTTTCTCTGTCATTCAGTACCGAGGCGCACGAGACAACGGCGCGAGCTCCGCAGCGCGCGCCAGGGTGTCAAACCACATATGACGAGATGAATCGACTCCTTCTTTCTCTCCTGTTGCTTATCGACGCGTTGCTATGGCGATGCTGCCATGCCCAGCAGAGAGGTAAGTCATCAGAGTCGCGTAGGTGATCGATTCTTCGCTGTTGGAGTCGTTTTTAGAGCGACTCTCCTCCTTTAATGAGCTCGCGACGCTCCACCTTTGCTGCTGCGAACAATTCTAGCTAGCAGCAACTTCTGCCAGAAACTCGTTGGGATTCGCAACACAACCTCTGACTCAAAGTTACCGAAAACTTTGCTCATACTTGATTTTTTATTGCCTTTAAGACAAAAAGAAGGGGAATGGGGCGAAAATCCGTTTGTAAATGAGACCCAGCTGGAGGAGTTGGAGCGCACGTGCTCGGGTCATGGTGGTGATGCTTGGGTTTGCCCAGGTGGAGGTGGATGTTGCACATTAAGTTATTGTTTCAGTGAATTTAGTAACTTTTTAAGTCACGTGACCCACAGGTTTAGTTTGCAGATTGCCCACATGCTCACACTTAGCCAACCTGGAAATAACATCACTGAATCCTTTTCTTTTACACTTGTGAAGGAGCTAAAGCAGCTGAGAGACTTGTATAAAAATGGATAAAGTTCCATGTTGTGTTTTTTCTTCCTGATCTCCATCACAATGCTTTGATCTGATAAGTTTGGGGGGTTGGGGGTCGCACATTCCAGAGAGGAGGTTCCACAAACAGAAAGATCACTAAGTGGGGACACTCTTGAGTGGATTTTAGTTTGTTCGTATCTTCACCGACGCTGTGAGAATATGCGGGAAATCTCTTTTGACTATTATGATGTAATTTTGAGCAAGCAGGTTTAGATAAGAGTCTTGTTGCCATGGCGATTGACTCAGTCTCATTTCTGGAACCTTATAGAACAAGAAAGAGTTTCCCTAAATTCAGGGCTAAATCACTTTCTCAGACGAGGCTGCTCACATTTGCGTCGTTCATTATTTAGTTTCTGACAAGTGTGACTACTGTGAGAATTATTCCATCCATGCAAGAGGCATGTGTGTATTTCCTGAGCATGGATACTCGTGTTTCAACGCAGTGAAAAACATCTGGGGTGGCTTGGAATATTTGGCACCCAGACAACAAGTCATTTGGGCCCTGTAGGATCTACGTCGGAGTCGTGTGAATTAAACTCTTCTCCCATTCTTGAACCTTTTCCTAAGCAGGTGTCTTTACCCAAGTCTGTCCCTTTGGTGGCGGGATGCTGTTATCCTGTAAGGTTGTGATCGGTGTAACATCTGTTTGTATATTTCTCAGCAGAACTGGGTTGTAGCAGCAAGCCAAGCTGTTGGTGCTGGTCATAATTTAAAGGCAGATCAGTGTAAAAAGTGTTTATTTGCATGACTAGTACAGAATTGTAGTTATCTCTTGTCATGCTTTGTTCCTATTTATCTTCCTAAGAACATCTCCTACTGGTGTGAAGCCCAGGAGGGCTCCGGACCTCCTGCGGAGTGTGTGTGTGGGGGGTGCTGTAAGGATGGGAGTGTTTTAGCATACTGTGTGTGTTTTGTGAGAGAGGAAAGGAGTGGAAGAGGGTGGGAGAGGCCATCTGTGTTAGGAGCCTCATTACCAGGCGTGTCAACCAGGCATGCTCTCTATCAGCGACGGAGCTCAGACAGACACCAGGAGATAATCAGAAGAGGAGAGGGAGGACGGCGAAGCCTGAGACAGGGAGGAAGGGTGGAGGACGGAGTGGGGGAGTGCTCAAGAGGTTTTATGTATTGAAGGAGACATTAATGACAGAGAGAAAATGGATGAAACAGGTAGATGGAAGGTTTAGAGGGCCTGGGAGAGAGGATGATGAGATACAGATGATAATAGAGGGACTGAAGTGTACACAAACAGGAAGAGTCTAAATTAAAATGGAAGCTTTCCAACCTCTTTTCTCAGGATGAAAACATGCTTTTGTGTTGGTTTTACAGTTTTGTTGAGCCGTTTATTAGAGTTTTCAGTGACTGTTGAGGTTCGTTTAGGTCACGGCGAAAACGAAAAAGCACAAATCCTGCTGGAGGCGTACCTGGTCTCAGTCAATAACTGAGATAATGGATTAGGATTTTCTGAAGCTAGTTATTCACCTGTTGGTCAATCAACATTTAAAAAAATGTAATAAAATAAAAATATGAAATCTGTAGAATTGCCACAAGAAAGCCCTGGGTTCAATTCCTGGGTAGGACCTTTTAGTTTGGACTTTTTTCTAATGCATGAGTGTTTTATTTTAGGGTTAGAGGGTTTTTGGTTTTAATCTGTTGCTGGGATGGATTGGTTAACGGCATTTATGTCCTGAAGTAGGCCGCATTTAGCCTAGAAATCTACAGACAGCTGCCGAAGCAAAATGATTTTGCTCTGTATGTCGGTCTAGCCACACTCCATAAGAACCTCAGCGGCCCAGACCAGTCATGTGGATTGCCAATCACAGCGCTCTATCGGTGTGGTGGGCCAATCACAGCGCTCCATTGGTTTGATGGGCCAATCACAGCACTCTATCGGTGTGGTGGGCCAATCACAGCGCTCCATTAGTTTGATGGGCCAATCACAGCACTCTATCGGTTTGATGAGCGGGATGATGCGACTGAGTGAAACAAAGATGGTGATGGCTCATTGGAAATGGCTTTGGCATCAACTTTGGACTATTTAGTTTGAATGCTGCAAGCATTCAAACTATTGTTTTCCTGTTTCTCTTTATTATTCTTCTTCTTCTTCTTCTTCTTCTTCTTCTTATTCTTCCGTATTCCGTACACTTTTTTGGACCGCTTCTTCTTCAACAATTTTTCAGCTATTTCAACAAGTTTGGTATCAAACCGTTCAGCTCATTCAGGTCATTCCGGGAATGACTTTTGGTATTGATATCTTCAACCGTTTCTGAAATATTCAGCTTTTTCTATGATATTTTTCCCATAGGAATGAATGGGAAGCCCTTAAAATTCTCAAAACTTTTGGCCAAACCATTCATCTATTTGAGAGTTAACTACTTCAGCATACTTTAACCTAGAAACTTCATTTAAAGTTTAAACAAGTCACAAGACTTTCAACTATTTGCCGATGACTCAGTGTCTTGATATCTTTTACAGTTTTTCTAAAATCACAGTTTAAGTTTTAGGTACAGTTTGGGATCTTTCAGGAAACGTCACCACAAAATGACTGGGAAAGATAGGAGCTCAGAAGTGACTTTGTGCCGCTTCAGGATTTGTCCTGGGTGAACAGTAAATCTCATGAAATTGAGACTTGCACTGAATGATAGCTGACAGATATACCTACGTTTTGAGCTATAATTTATCAATCTACTCAAAGTATTGTGGCTGTAAGACAGTTTTTGGTGCTTATGAAAACAGTTGAGGAAACACAACACCACTCTAGCAGTGAGCAGCAGAAGGAGGGGCAGACTGCTTCATTTCAAGTGAAAGAATGGTCCAAAAGTGGCTCTATATGTTTGAGTACACACATGATTTTTGTATAAAACAGTAGGTATTTTTGTCAGCTTTCAGGTGATGTCTTTGTTTTTGCTGTAACTCTAACGGTTCTTCTGCTACAATCGCTAACGAGCCGAGGAGTCCTGTCTTCTAACTCAGTCACAAGAAGGGCTGCATGA
>SSNS01000220.1:764994-777494 GCA_006937985.1 Aphyosemion australe
TTGATGTTTGGAGCTTCAGATCTGGAGAACGGCAGATTCAGATGATTTTCTCTAAACAAAAATCTGCTACGACCACATTTTTTTGAGTACACTCATCAATTACTCAAAAACAGTAGTTTTACTCGTCCGCTTCGATGGGATGTCTTCGTTTTAGCTGTATCTGTCACGGTTCTTGAGTTACAAGCGTCAGAAGGAGGATTCAGCCACATTTTCCTCCCATAAAAAACAGGCATTTTCTGCTCTGTTCTAAGTCAGACAGCTGAAATTGTCTCCTCATATCTCCTACACAATTCAACGTAGCCACACAGAAATTCACACAGAGCACCATCGAAGCCTTCTGATGCTGACGCTTTTGGAATTTTTCTAATCGGTGCAATACTTTTCGAATGGTGATGCGAGGTTCGAGGCCTGCAAATTGATGTTTGGAGCTTCAGATCTGGAGAACGGCAGATTCAGATGATTTTCTCTAAACAAAAATCTGCTACGACCACATTTTTTTGAGTACACTCATCAATTACTCAAAAACAGTAGTTTTACTCGTCCGCTTCGATGGGATGTCTTCGTTTTAGCTGTATCTGTCACGGTTCTTGAGTTACAAGCGTCAGAAGGAGGATTCAGCCACATTTTCCTCCCATAAAAAACAGGCATTTTGTGCTCCAGACAGTATAAATGATCTAATCATTTCTCCTACAAATATTCTATGTAGGCACACAGAAAATTAAATACAGCACCACCAAAGCCTTCTGATGCTGACGCTTTTGGAATTTTTCAAATCGGTGCTATACTTTTCGAATGGTGATGAGACGTTGGAGACCTCTGATCGGACATCTGAAGCACAGATCCAAAGCCTTCCTCATTAAGGGGCCTGCCTGCTGCATCTCTAACAGCAGCAGAGCAGTGGTGTGATAATGGAGCTTTCTGATTGGTTCAGACTTTCCCGCTATTTTACTGTCTGAGAGCTGATATACGGAAAAGCTAATTTAAGTACAATCCTACTGGAGCCTGTCTGCTTGTTTCAGCAAACCAGCATCTGATTTAAGACCAGAACCAGGATCAGAACCAGCATCTGGTTTGATACCAGAACCAGGGTCAGAACCCCAGAACCAATACTCTCTCTCTCTCTTTCTCTCTCTCTGTTTCTCTCTCTCTCTCTCTCTCTCTCTCTCTCTCTCTCTCTCTCTCTCTCTCTCTCTCTCTTTCTCTCTCTCTGTTTCTCTCTCGCTCTCTCTCTGTTTCTCTCTCTCTCTCTCCCTCTTTCTCTTTCTCTGTCTTTCTTCCTCCCTCCCTCCCTCTCTCTCTTTCTATCTGTCCCTCACTATGCCTCCCTCTCTCTCCCTGTCCCTCACTCTTTCTCTCTCCCTCCCTTCCTTCCTCCCTACCCCTTTCTCTTCCAGTTTTCTGCTGTTTAGATTTATTTTCTCTTTTCTCCACTTACTTATTTGGCTTTATTACACTTGTTAGTGATTTCTTGCTCCTACATCTTTAAATCTTTTCAGCTCATTTTTACAATTACGCTAAATTTTCACAGCAGAAAACGGCTTATTTCAGTTCAGCTACTCAGCTATCAGTTTCAAAATTCAGCATATCCTGCTAACTTCACAATTCAACTATTTGTGAAACTTTAACTACTTGTACTCAAATATGAGCTGTTTAAACATTTTAGCTGCTCAGTTTTTTAAACTATGTTAAGAGATTTCAGTTTTCTGCTGTTTAGGATTTTTTTCTCTATTCTCTACTTACTTTTTGGCCTTTTTAAAACTTTTTAGCAATTTTTGCTCCTAAAACTTCAAATACATTCAGCACATTTTGACAATTAAGCTTAGTTTTAGCTTCAATTCAGCAGTTTCAGCTATTGTATTCAGCAATAAAGCATTCAAACGTATTTCTGCAAGAAATGCAATTTATCTAGTTATACTTGGCTTTTCTTTGAGTCAAGAGCAGATAGAGGTACTTAAGTCCTTTATTTAGAAAAACGATATCGAAAATAGTCCGAAATTTTGATAATGATAAATTTTCAATTCATTGCCCAGCCCTACCATTGACTGACATCCATAGCTGTGAGTACGTCAGGTTGTTTGTTGTTCAATAGCATTCGGAGACAGTTTTGAAAGACAACAGTAGATCCCCCCAACCCTAACCCATACTCACATATATAGGATGGCTTGACAGGCTAGTCCGCCTTTTCTATATAGGGCACATTCAACTGAGCAGCAAACTCAGGATCCACATTAAAGCACTTAAGTGTGGAAACCAGTCTGATGTTGGCGCTGATGAGAGAGGATGCCATAAAAAGTGTTAGAAGTAGAGCATCTACAAATGTTGCTGGAACCAAATCTGAGTCTCTCATTAATTATTTCCCTCCTATTCAAGGTAGGGTAGGTGATTCTGGTAAAAGTCGTTCAGCCATGCTACATTTAGAAAAAACACAATTCAAAGGTCCAACCCCCTTCCCTCAGGCTCCACCCATAAGCAATGCATCCAGAATACAGACGAATGCCAGGCACAATGGATAGTCAACCAAAAACCATAAAAAGACAACCATAAAATCATAACGTCATCTTACCTTTTTGTCGTTGGCACCTTTTTTGCGATAATTCCTAACTTAACGTAGCTACGTAACAGTTGCGGAGCCTCCAGCCTTATGATGGACTCCTACTCCAGTGCTGGTCAGAAGTTCTCCGGACTCTGTCTACAATAAAAGTTTAAGAGACAGAAGCCATTGGGATCTAGATAGGAGACCCAGTAGAGGACTAGGCTTATTACACTGGAAATCCCCTCCACTACATCTGCTCAGGCTACGGAATCATATAGCATGCTAGCTGATCTAGCTAACCTAGCTCTGGCTTCACTTCCTGTTCAGCTGCTCTGAGCTGAGAATGTGGGCAGGTTTTTCCAGCACTGTACATTTCAGAGGTGATAAAACTTTTTTCTTTTTTTGATAAAACGTTTAATTTATTGGTTGCGTTTCAAGCATTGTGGCAAAAAAATCTCCACAAAAACATCTCCTACCTCTCAGTTGCATTTGAGTACCTGTTTAAATGTGTTTTACTGTTTTTCTATTCCCAACACTTAAACCTATTTAAGAACATGTGAAGCGCAGACGTTTTCTTCCCTTTTCTTCATAAATCATCACTTTTTAAGCATCACTGGTTTTATGTCTGTTTTGCTTCGGCTGCTTTAGCATCGACTTCTCAGAGCTTATGACTTTGGGGCGTTTTCTTTATCCGAAGTGTAGGTTTGATTTGCCGTTAAATGAATACCTTTATGTGGGCCGAATCCAGTTTTTAAACCAACAGGGAAATCAAGGTTTTTATTTCCAAATCCATGTGACTTTCTCATAACGCTGACATCCCACTGAAACGTCATTATGCATCTTCGAAACGCAAAAGTATCAGGAAGGTTTAGAGGACTGATTTCCCTGTTGATGTTTATCTCACTTTGGTGTAATCAAATGTGCAGCGTGATACTATAAAATAGTTTCTCTTATCACGGAATTTATCGAATAATAAGAAAAATAGTTCTTTTTGTAGATAAACGTCCCTTCAGAGCAGCCACAGAAGTGTTTATAAGGTTATGGTAATGGGGATTAAACCAAGCTGGGCTGAATGTGATGTGATGAGAACTCAATAGAGGTCTTGCAGTGAATGTGATGTGACTCCAGAATAAATCCCTTTGCCCAGCAGAGAAATCAACAATTTTACAATGTGAGTTTATTCCACTGTTTCTAAAATATTTTGATCTTACTCTGCTATGTTAATATCAGAGCAGCCAAGCTTAGCTGAATGGATTTGATGGTAAACACCAGCGGGTAAGCTCTTAGATGGTTCCCACATTCACTGAAAATAATCAATTTGTCCTAGAAAATCACAGAAGAATGAGGGGAGAAAAGCAAATATACAGAAAGGGTTTGTTAGGAGAGCTTATAGGCTAGAAGTGCTGTTGAGATCTCAGACAAAACAAAGCTGTATTTGTTCCCTTTTTGACTGTGAAGAATGAAAATTACACCTAAATCTAATATAAATGAAAGGCCTAGCGTTCCTTGAAAGAGAATAGGAATTTCCCACCACTTTTCATGCCAGAGTTTTAATCTGTAATCAGTTTATGTTGAGATATTATGGCATTATAGACGATTTGGTTAAATCTTGAATATACATGAAATCATGTAATATCTGAAGATCTTGTGTAATTCACTTGAATATTGGTTATGAATGCTTCTCGGCTACTACCACATCCAATTTTAACTTAATGACTGTAAATTCATCAGAGTTGCAGCGATTTTGGGGGAATTTTCCACTCATGAAACAATATTTAAGGTCGGGCTGAGTTCTGTGTTGTGTTGTGTGATATACAGAGGGTTACGAGCGATTAACGATAGAATATATATCACAATACCAGAAAGACGATACGATATATGTCACAATACAGGGGAGACGATACGATATATATCACAATACCAGAAAGACGATACGATATATGTCACAATACAGGGGAGACGATACAATATATATCACAATACCAGAAAGACGATACGATATATATCACAATACCAGAAAGATGATACGATATATATCACAATACCAGAAAGACGATACGATATATGTCACAATACAGGGGAGACGATACAATATATATCACAATACCAGAAAGACGATACGATATATATCGCAATACCAGAAAGATGATACGATATATATCACAATACCAGAAAGACGATAAAATATATGTCACAATACAGGGGAGACGATACGATATATCACGGTACTAAAAGACTGAATTTTATCAGAAAACTCTTGCCAGATGCTTCCGAGGTCTCCTTGTTTTGTCAGAATAAATGCTGTAAAAACTGCTGCCACCTAGTGGATGGAGTTTGAATTGCACCACACTAAAGAAACAGTAAATATTTGCATGTAAATCCTTAAAAAATCAATACACTGCTTTTAAATATCGATTCTGCATAATAACACGAATTATCATGATATTTCAGTGTGTCAATATTTTCTTACATCTCTAAAATTCAGTGGTGACTTAGTTTATGTGATATTTTGCTAACAAACACATTCATGTGCACACAGACACATGCAAAAACATCACCTGCCTTTTATCTTCCAGCGTTGGTCGATAACTGACTGTCCCATTGACAAGATGGATAAAGTGTGATGGTTTTGCTGTGCTTTAAATAATTAAAAATAACGTCTATCCTTAATGACTACAAGGCATCTCAGCAGCAGTAAATAAAGCTGAAGGTTATTAATCATTGTGATGTATGAAACCAGGCTCATTACAGCACAGCACAGCATTTAGCATGCTTACTTTTACAACTTCAGTGTTTGTGAAGCTGTCTTCAGCAGGCAAGATATCATCTCTGACATTGTGTCAAAGACACGGCTCACATGATCACAAACAGGTGTTTGTATCTCTATAGATGCTAAAATTAGCCAGGTGCTAAGTCTGACCAGTCTGAGTCTGTTAGTGGAAGCTGGAAAAAAACATTACATTCATAATTTTTTAAAGAAATGCAATATATAATTCAGTTTAATTTAATTTATTTGTGTTTTACAAAACAGATATTAGTGTGTCTAGCCTTGGGTAGAGAGGCTGTCTGCCTGGTGAACGCGTACTGGAAACTGCTTCCACAGGAGAAGAGGATGATAGCTGCAGTATCCGTCTTCCTTTCTGCTTTTGAAACCAGAAGTGAACCTGCTGTCTGAGAGCGAAGCACACCGTTAGGAATCGGATACATCTGAACTATAAGATATTTAAGATGTGATAGGGCTCCGAGTGGGGGTAAGGGGGTACATATATTCAGGATGTTACAGGTAGCCAAAAGACGGAAGCTAAAATGGGAAACTTTTGGGACATCTTGAGACTTTGAACATTCCAAAGCACTGACTAGTTTTTCCACATCACACTGGAACAGGGTGTTCCTAATGTTAGCACGATAGAGGATGGAGGAACAGGAGCCAGAAACAGGCTTCATGTGTGTTTTATGCATTTATTAATAAACTATACAGTCAATGCAGCAGATGTGAGAAAACTAAATATCATGACTATTTAAGTTAACCGTAATTAGATTTCTAAACAGATTAGTAACTCACAGGTATGACAGCAAATAGTATCTTGTGCTTCTGCCAGGGGAAAGATGTAGGATGAAATACATCCTGCAGAATTTTTCTCTATAAAGAAACAGTACTGGGGAGACGATACAATATATGTCACAATACAGGGGAGACTATAGAATATATGTCATAATACAGAGGAGACGATACGATATATTACAATACTAAAATATCCCTGCAGAATTTTTCCCTATAAAGAAAACATGTTTTACTTTCTTTTGATGAGTTTGCTGGATTTCTGGAGAATTGTAATGGAGGGGGAAAGGATTCAGGACCTTGTTTCCATGAGTGAAGTAGGCTCTTCAGATGTTTGGTTTGCATACTTCATTATTTACATGTAAGTTAGTTAGTTTTATCACAGTAGCATGGTAATATTTGACTTTTTCTCCTTTGTGTGGGTCTATTCTGCCTCCCACAAAGCAACCTCTTACCTTTAATAAAAGCCAGGTGTGTGTGTGTGTGTGTGTGTGTCCTGGTTGTTTTGTTGTCAGAACAGCATTGATAATGCTGAGGAGAAAATCAATAGTTAATTCTACCAGGGACACAATAGCTGCTCTGCCCGGCTCCATTCCACGGTGGGCTCAGACGCAGAAAGAAACGGGGCACGAGTTGATGAATCGCTAAGTGGGTGTGCATGCAGCTTCATGAAGGGGGGGTGCGTGTGCTCGCAGCGTTTTCACTTTGCTGGACCAAAATATGGATTTGTAGGAAACCGTAATAAAAGAAATTGTGAAATAGATCTGATGTTTGTGGGAAAAGGTCCAACATCCACTTTGAATTGATCCCGTTCCCCGTTTAACCCGCTCATAAATAATCCCGTGTGTTTGCAGCGTGGGACGGGGGGAAATTAAAGCACGCCTAGTGCTTCTCCAATGACACCAGTTTCCTTCACGGAAATAAAAAGCACTATTTTCTGAATTCACCCGTATTACAGTACTCCAGCGTGTACTTGACATGGCAGAAATGACCAGAATTACCCATCTTCACTCTGAAGCACCAGGACGGTTTCACTCCTCTGACCTTTTCAGGTTTTCTGACACATCCGCAGCAGCCGTGGTGGCAAATTGCTCTCCAGCAGCACTTTATCTTAAGTTTACCGGGTAAATTGCTGAAGAACAGAATACAGAAAGCTGCCTTTTAGAAGTTTTGAGGGCAAACCAGCCTTCTAAACTTGTTCTGAAGCTGTAAAACAATACAAATCTAATCTGTTTAAGTCGTGTGAAGCTCCGTTTCAAGAGAAGTCGTCTTCATGTTCCGACTCAACAAAATCCCTGAAACAAAATAGGATTGGCTGTTTTTGGTTTAGGACGTTTTCAGAAGCTGAACTGGTCTAGAAATCTCAAACTCCCATCAAGCGGGATGGATGAGGTGGTAGGTGGTGAGGAGGTTGAGGGTTAGTCCGACAGGCTGTATGGTGGCTGTGGGGATTTGGGTTTAAGATGCTGCAACGCCTGATGTACAGATGTATCGCTATGAAAACAGCCCTGCTGCTCCTCTCTCTCTCACACACACACACACACACACACACACACACACACACACACACACACACACACACACACACACACACACACACACACATTTTCCCCTCCTCCGCTACTTCAAATCCATCCCCCCACTCCCTTCCTGTCTTCCCTAACCCCCACCTTTTGGTCTTTCTTTCACTCCTTTTCCCCCGACTGCCCCTTTCTTCCTCCTATCATCTCCTCCTCCTCTTTTCCTCTGTGTGGTGTTGATTTCTTTTACTTCACCAGACGAGATGTCATCAAAAGAAAAACTAAACTTCTGCAGCTGCTCATCAAAGATTTGATATAAAACAAAAAAACGTTGCTGATATTCCTAAAAGCTATTCCTAAATGTTGATGCAGGATTCTTGCAAGCTGCTTCCCTGTCCTTGCTCCTTCTCCTCTGTGCCTCCTTGCATCCCCTCCTCCTCCCCACCCTCCTCCCCCACCTCTCTGCTGCCTCCCTTTCATCCTGTGTAGGAGTACCGCTGACAACCTCTGTGGCCAGAGCTGAGCTCGGTGTCTGGTCTCAGTTTGTTTGCCTACTACTCCTTCACCGTTGGTTCTGGAGGTCTTATTGTTTTGTTTTTTTCCTGTTTAAATCAATTCCGTTCAAACCCTCTGTTTATCCACAGCGAGCACACTGAGAGCAAGCTGTCTTTTACAGCAGGAATCTGTCAGACACCGGCGTGTCAAAGAGAGCCATAAAGCTAGACAAACACCCTCTAGCTTTAGTTTGGGGTTTTAAGTTTGTTGGCTTTAGTTTGGTCAAACTTTTTTTTGAAGTTTTAGAAACTCAAGTCTGTTGAATTTGGTGGAGGGTGTTCCTGTAAGCTGCATTATTGCGTAGAATTGTGCTAAATTAAGCTGATGATGAACCCTAACCCTTTCACTTATATTCACTTAATTTGCTAAATCTGCCTTTTTTTCTGCAGGAACTGCAAACTAATAGTAGCTTTAACAATAATAGCTCTGTATCTTGAGTCTGCATGGATTCCAAATGTTTACGACAACTTAGTGATGCATCAAAATGCTATATATACGTATACATAATGTTTTTGTTCAGAAAAGTAAAGTACTAATTTAATTTTTATGCAACCTCCTTCCTTTTGTTACTATTCCCCGATGCTGCAAACATGAATGAATACAATGTGCTCGAAACCTGAATTGATAAGATTTTATGTGAAACTAGAAATTTTTATATTTTCACTCAGAGACGAGTTGTGAATCTCTAATAAACAACCCAGATCATTGTTTTTTAAGGGAAGTTGGATTTTTCTTATAGAAGTTTATCATAAAGATCATGAACATCTTAGAAAAGGGTCAAGAAAAACAACTTTTTATAGCACACATTTAAATCTTATATTAAGAGTATGAAAAGTGAGTGAAACAAATTGGGAAAATATACAAAAATAAAAAAGGTAATGACAAAACATTAAGA
Source organism: Aphyosemion australe (assembly GCA_006937985.1). Lineage (NCBI taxonomy): Eukaryota > Metazoa > Chordata > Actinopteri > Cyprinodontiformes > Nothobranchiidae > Aphyosemion > Aphyosemion australe. The sequence goes on from SSNS01000220.1 coordinate 774,057, forward strand.
CATTTCTGTGTTAATAACTGAAACTCTTTCAAAGCTGCTATAGCAAATTTACAAATCAAGCTAGCTTTGAAACGCAAACACGATCATGGAACACTTACTCCAGCCGTCAGGCGTAATCCCTGGGCCGTGTCCGCCAGAACCTGCATCGCCAGAGGAAACGAGATAGCGCTAAACACCAGTGACCATTTTCTAGGTCCAAACATCTTTTGTTGTCCGTCACTTCAAATGGTGTTTTTCTTTTTGGGACTCTGGTAGTTTGCCCTAAAGTTGAAGTGGTAGCAGCCGGCTGTTTCTCCTTCGCTGATATTATTGAGCGGAGAACCTCTCACACCAGTGGTGTTCTGGTGCTAAATACGTGAGTGTGGAATGAGTGGAGGACCCAGGGAAGTGCAGCGGTTCAGCGAGACGGACTACCAAATGGTCCAATCGTTGGTTTCAGTCCGATCCGTGTTATTGGCTGAGGTTTTTAAACAAATGCAAGAGAACTACTTTATTAGCTTTAATTTTCATTTATCCATTTCCCTTGTCACCATGGTTCAAAGATGGCTGACGCCTTTCCCAGCAGTTAACAAATAAAAGTTGGGGTACATAATAATGCAAACATAATTATGATAAAATATTGTATTGATCTATACAATTCGAGCCACTTGGTATTGTGAAATGAAAGTGATCCCAGAATGCAGCCTTGAGGAACTCCACAGGGTGTTTGTGTTTCGACATGTTCAACTTTCAACCGACACAAGATAGTTTGTGTTTTATGTCAGTTTCAGACTAGATTGATGTCGTCCCAGGAAGCCACACGGCGTTTTCCAGCCAGTCGAGGGTTAAGATGTGGTTAACAATGTCTACTGAAAGGCATCAGTCAGGCTCCAGACAAATCAAAACCGCCAGCTGTTAGAGTCCACTTAACACAAATGATTTACAGATGCTGGTGTTACAAATGCTCTGACTTTGCTGTGGCCTCATAACGTGGCTCTAATTCTTAAGGGAAACACATAAAACTTTATCAGTTGTTTAACTACATTTTTAGTAGTTTTGCGTAAGAAGGCTCAAACAGTTAAAACAGTTTTAGCACTGACTGCCTTCGACGTGTTAAAAACCAGATGTAAGTGTTTGAGATTCAGTTTTATTTATTTATTCTGAGACATTCATTCCTAAATACATGATTTCCTCCAAAACATCAAGAAAGCACCAGTCAGTTGGGTTCCCACCAACATCACAGCAGTTTATAAAGTCTCTGTAAATTAGATTCTGACCCTGTTGTCAGCGCGTCTGCTGTGGGGTACGGTGGTGTTCGGGTATTTGAGCTGAGGCTTTTTGTCAGACCGAGGTTCCTCTGAAGTCGTGTATTGATAACAGCTGCTAGAAATGATCAATTTCCTCACGCAGACAGCCTTGCTCAACACATGGTCTCAGTCTGGTTTGTATGTTTGTTAGCGTGTAGGAAACACAGGGATGCTGTGAGAGGAATGACTTGTTGATAAATCTCTTGCTGTGCGTCCAGCTGTAATTATTTTTTTGTCCTGACCTTATCAATATTAGGCCACCTTTGACCTCTTACATTCATGAACTTTGACCTGCAGGGGTCACCGTCCCTGTCTTCTGTTGAGATGACTACAACCAGCTGTGTGATAGAAGTCAGCTCCCGGGGTTAATCCAGTCGTACTTCAGTTTGAGATGTTAACGGCTGCTTTTGAAGCCTCGTTTTGAACTTTTTCATGTATTTTTCTCCTAGAATAAAACCTGATTGTTGAAAATGCAGCTAGAAATGAAACAGGAAGCTTTGAAATCCTTTGGTAACATAGTTTAGGCATCTTGAATGCATTACACGTGGAATAAAAACATTTGTTAGCAGGGATTTGAGCCCCCCCTCCTGACTAGCGTCATAAAGGAGCCCACCAACAGTGAGTAAATACTTTTCACCCAGAGAAGTTACATCTCCTGCTCAGATAAGGTCCTTCACCCACCAGATGATGACTCAGCTGTGCTTTACAACCTACACAACCTTTAAAAATGTGGTTGGATTGAGTCAAATTAGGAAAATGTTCTTTAGTGTGCTGGCAACCAAGCTTCTACACTGTTGAGTACTCAAAAATAGGGTTTCTTGGGTCTTTTGTGCCCTCAAGATGCTTTCCTGTCCTCTCACCATGCTGTAAATGTCAGCAGCACATTCCCATGAAGATACCATCAAAACTTTCTTCATTTTACCACCTTTGCACATTAGCACGATGCATAAGAAATATGGTTCATAATTGTCCAAGTGCCACTGGTTGCACTCAGGATCTCTTCCATGGCACTTAGGTACATGGTAAGAAATGTGGGTATAAACCTTTTATTAGAGAAATAACAGGCAAATTAACCATCACCTTTTAGAGAATCACCAAGGAACCTGGAGGTGATCAGGGTTCACCAGTGTGCAAATTGTGACAAAGTTTGATTAAAGTAATTTTAAACTCTTTGGGATGCAGAGGAAGACAGAAGACCACAGTGGATGAATGGTTGTTCTCAGTAAAACGCCTCAAACATTGGTTTAATCAGAGTTAGGGTTAGGGGTTTCGATCATTTGCTTGTGCTTGAATATAAACCTGTACTACTGTTAATTAATGTCTATCTCAATGGTTATACTCCAGACTGGTGAGATGCTATCGGTTGATTGGGCTGTAGCCTATGAGGCCATCGTGGCCGCTTCAAAATCAAGCCCTACATCATCGAAACGCTATCACCACACGGACTACCCTGAACCCCGATACGCATCCAGCCAGGGTGAAAATCCATCTCGATCTTGTTACATAAGTTTAATGTATGCTCAAAAGCGACATCGCCTCTCCATTCATTTTCAATGAGACATGCACAACAAAGCGATAGTCGCGGGTCTCCCTGCTGCTAAGCGACATGCGAAAACCGTGCGTGTGAAATTTTGCGCTCGGGCATGTGTCGTGCACACGAGAGCCAGCGACGCGATCCCAGAAAGTTGAAAAATTTCAACTTCTCATCGCTGCCGCTCAGACAAGGACCAATCGGCGGAGGTTTCATTGACTGACCAGTGAGGGGACAGGATGCTTCTCAGTACGTCTTCGGGCAAACATGGAGGAAAAGTTAATACTTGCCGTGTCGGATGTCCCAGAGCTTTACAAGACTTCACTTAACTCTCGCAAAACTTTGTACCGCTTTTTCAACTCTGAACTGCTTTAATAACCCAAATTTCCCTCCAATCTGACAGCCAATCAAAACAACGGAAGACTTGCTATTTGTCCTGGAACATGGCGTCGCTGGCTTTTGCTGCATGTCGCCTCCCGTGTGTCAGGTTATAAAAGCGATAGCGATGAGTTTTGCTGATTGCGGTCGTTTGTCGCCCATAATGGGGAACCCATTGGTTTCATCATGCTGAGATGCTGCAAAGGCCGTAGACGTTCTGGCAGATTGTTCTGTGTGTCATAG